>CM019068.1:2817978-2953817 GCA_009667805.1 Leptobrachium leishanense | reverse complement strand
GTTCTGTGGCTCTGTGACACGCTCATACACTGCGCTGCACATCAGATTTATAGTTCTGTGACTCTGTGACACGCTCATACACTGCGCTGCACATCAGATTTATAGTTCTGTGGCTCTGTGACACGCTCATACACTGCGCTGCACATCAGATTTATAGTTCTGTGGCTCTGTGACACGCTCATACACTGCGCTGCACATCAGATTTATAGTTCTGTGGCTCTGTGACACGCTCCTATACACTGCGCTGCACATCAGATTTATAGTTCTGTGACTCTGTGACACGCTCATACACTGCGCTGCACATCAGATTATAGTTCTGTGGCTCTGTGACACGCTCATACACTGCGCTGCGCATCCGATTTATAGTTCTGTATCTGTGGCTCTGTGACACGCTCATACACTGCGCTGCACATCAGATTTATAGTTCTGTGGCTCTGTGACACGCTCCATCATACACGCACTGCACATCAGATTTATAGTTCTGTGGCTCTGTGACACGCTCCATACACTGCGCTGCACATCAGATTTATAGTTCTGTGGCTCTGTGACACGCTCATACACTGCGCTGCACATCAGATTTATAGTTCTGTGGCTCTGTGACACGCTCATACACTGCGCTGCACATCAGATTTATAGTTCTGTGGCTCTGTGACACGCTCATACACTGCGCTGCACATCAGATTTATAGTTCTGTGGCTCTGTGACACGCTCATACACTGCGCTGCACATCAGATTTATAGTTCTGTGGCTCTGTGACACGCTCATACACTGCGCTGCACATCAGATTTATAGTTCTGTGACTCTGTGACACGCTCATACACTGCGCTGCGCATCCGATTTATAGTTCTGTGGCTCTGTGACACGCTCATACACTGCGCTGCACATCAGATTTATAGTTCTGTGGCTCTGTGACACGCTCATACACTGCGCTGCGCATCCGCTTTATAGTTCTGTGGCTCTGTGACACGCTCATACACTGCGCTGCACATCAGATTTATAGTTCTGTGGCTCTGTGACACGCTCATACACTGCGCTGCACATCAGATTTATAGTTCTGTGGCTCTGTGACACGCTCATACACTGCGCTGCACATCAGATTTATAGTTCTGTGGCTCTGTGACACGCTCATACACTGCGCTGCACATCAGATTTATAGTTCTGTGGCTCTGTGACACGCTCATCACTGCGCTGCGCATCCCGATTATATAGTTCTGACACTGCTCACACTGCGCTGCGGCATTCCTTTATAGTTCTGTGGGACACCGCTCATACACTGCGCTGCACATCAGATTTATAGTTCTGTGGCTCTGTGACACGCTCATACACTGCGCTGCACATCAGATTTATAGTTCTGTGGCTCTGTGACACGCTCCTATACACTGCGCTGCACATCAGATTTATAGTTCTGTGGCTCTGTGACACGCTCCTATACACTGCACTGCACATCAGATTTATAGTTCTGTGACTCTGTGACACGCTCATACACTGCGCTGCACATCAGATTTATAGTTCTGTGACTCTGTGACACGCTCATACACTGCGCTGCACATCAGATTTATAGTTCTGTGCTCTGTGACACGCTCATACACTGCGCTGCGCATCCAGCTTTATAGTTCTGTGGCTCTGTGACACGCTCATACACTGCGCTGCACATCAGATTTATAGTTCTGTGGCTCTGTGACACGCTCATACACTGCGCTGCACATCAGATTTATAGTTCTGTGGCTCTGTGACACGCTCATACACTGCGCTGCACATCAGATTTATAGTTCTGTGGCTCTGTGACACGCTCATACACTGCGCTGCACATCAGATTTATAGTTCTGTGGCTCTGTGACACGCTCATACACTGCGCTGCGCATCCGATTTATAGTTCTGTGGCTCTGTGACACGCTCATACACTGCGCTGCGCATCCGATTTATAGTTCTGTGGCTCTGTGACACGCTCATACACTGCGCTGCACATCAGATTTATAGTTCTGTGGCTCTGTGACACGCTCATACACTGCGCTGCACATCAGATTTATAGTTCTGTGGCTCTGTGACACGCTCCTATACACTGCACTGCACATCAGATTTATAGTTCTGTGGCTCTGTGACACGCTCATACACTGCGCTGCACATCAGATTTATAGTTCTGTGACTCTGTGACACGCTCATACACTGCGCTGCACATCAGATTTATAGTTCTGTGACTCTGTGACACGCTCATACACTGCGCTGCACATCAGATTTATAGTTCTGTGGCTCTGTGACACGCTCATACACTGCGCTGCACATCAGATTTATAGTTCTGTGGCTCTGTGACACGCTCATACACTGCGCTGCACATCAGATTTATATAGCTGGCTCTGTGACACGCTCATACACTGCGCTGCACATCAGATTTATAGTTCTGTGGCTCTGTGACACGCTCACTGCGCTGCGCATCCGATTTATAGTTCTGTGGCTCTGTGACACGCTCATACACTGCGCTGCGCATCCGATTTATAGTTCTGTGGCTCTGTGACACGCTCATACACTGCGCTGCACATCAGATTTATAGTTCTGTGGCTCTGTGACACGCTCATACTCTGCGCTGCACATCAGATTTATAGTTCTGTGGCTCTGTGACACGCTCATACACTGCGCTGCACATCAGATTTATAGTTCTGTGACTCTGTGACACGCTCATACACTGCGCTGCACATTAGATTTATAGTTCTGTGGCTCTGTGACACGCTCATACACTGCGCTGCACATCAGATTTTTAGTTCTGTGGCTCTGTGACATGCTCCTATACACTGCACTGCTGCGCATCAGATTTATAGTTCTGTGGCTCTGTGACACGCTCATACACTGCGCTGCACATCAGATTATAGTTCTGTGGCTCTGTGACACGCTCATACACTGCGCTGCACATCCGATTTATAGTTCTGTGGCTCTGTGACACGCTCATACACTGCGCTGCGCATCACCGATTTATAGTTCTGTGGCTCTGTGACACGCTCATACACTGCGCTGCACATCAGATTTATAGTTCTGTGGCTCTGTGACACGCTCATACACTGCGCTGCACATCAGATTTATAGTTCTGTGGCTCTGTGACACGCGCATACACTGCGCTGCACATCAGATTTATAGTTCTGTGGCTCTGTGACACGCTCATACACTGCGCTGCACATCAGATTTATAGTTCTGTGGCTCTGTGACACGCTCATACACTGCGCTGCACATCAGATTTATAGTTCTGTGGCTCTGTGACACGCTCATACACTGCGCTGCGCATCCGATTTATAGTTCTGTGGCTCTGTGACACGCTCATACACTGCGCTGCACATCAGATTTATAGTTCTGTGGCTCTGTGACACGCTCATACACTGCGCTGCACATCAGATTTATAGTTCTGTGGCTCTGTGACACGCTCATACACTGCGCTGCGCATCATCCGATTTATAGTTCTGTGGCTCTGTGACACGCTCATACACTGCGCTGCACATCAGATTTATAGTTCTGTGGCTCTGTGACACGCTCAACACTGCGCTGCACATCAGATTTATAGTTCTGTGGCTCTGTGACACGCTCATACACTGTGCTGCACATCATCGATTTATAGTTCTGTGGCTCTGTGACACGCTCATACACTGCGCTGCACATCAGATTTATAGTTCTGTGGCTCTGTTGACACGCTTTACACTGCGCTGCGCATCCAGATTTATAGTTCTGTGGCTCTGTGACACGCTCATACACTGCGCTGCACATTAGATTTATAGTTCTGTGGCTCTGTGACACGCTCATACACTGCGCTGCACATCAGATTTATAGTTCTGTGGCTCTGTGACACGCTCATACACTGCGCTGCACATCAGATTTATAGTTCTGTGGCTCTGTGACACGCTCATACACTGCGCTGCACATCAGATTTATAGTTCTGTGGACTCTGTGACACGCTCATACACTGCGCTGCGCATCGAATAGTTCTGTGGCTCTGTGACACGCTCATACACTGCGCTGCGCATCCGATTTATAGTTCTGTGGCTCTGTGACACGCTCATACACTGCGCTGCACATCAGATTTATAGTTCTGTGACTCTGTGACACGCTCATACACTGCGCTGCACATCAGATTTATAGTTCTGTGGCTCTGTGACACGCTCATACACTGCGCTGCACATCAGATTTATAGTTCGGTGGCTCTGTGACACGCTCATACACTGCGCTGCACATCAGATTTATAGTTCTGTGGCTCTGTGACACGCTCATACACTGCGCTGCACATCAGATTTATAGTTCTGTGGCTCTGTGACACGCTCCTATACACTGCGCTGCACATCAGATTTATAGTTCTGTGACTCTGTGACACGCTCATACACTGCGCTGCACATCAGATTTATAGTTCTGTGACTCTGTGACACGCTCATACACTGCGCTGCGCATTCCGATTTTATAGTTCTGTGGCTCTGTGACACGCTCATACACTGCGCTGCGCATCCGAGTTATAGTTCTGTGGCTCTGTGACACGCTCATACACTGCGCTGCACATCAGATTTATAGTTCTGTGACTCTGTGACACGCTCATACACTGCGCTGCACATCAGATTTATAGTTCTGTGGCTCTGTGACACGCTCATACACTGCGCTGCACATCAGATTTATAGTTCGGGGCTCTGTGACACGCTCATACACTGCGCTGCACATCAGATTTATAGTTCTGTGGCTCTGTGACACGCTCATACACTGCGCTGCACATCAGATTTATAGTTCTGTGGCTCTGTGACACGCTCCTATACACTGCGCTGCACATCAGATTTATAGTTCTGTGACTCTGTGACACGCTCATACACTGCGCTGCACATCAGATTTATAGTTCTGTGACTCTGTGACACGCTCATACACTGCGCTGCGCATCCGATTTATAGTTCTGTGGCTCTGTGACACGCTCATACACTGCGCTGCGCATCAGTTATAGTTCTGTGGCTCTGTGACACGCTCATACACTGCGCTGCACATAGATATGGTGGCTCTGTGACACGCTCTATACACTGCACTGCACATCAGATTTATAGTTCTGTGGCTCTGTGACACGCTCATACACTGCGCTGCGCATCCGATTTATAGTTCTGTGACTCTGTGACACGCTCATACACTGCGCTGCACATCAGATTTATAGTTCTGTGACTCTGTGACACGCTCATACACTGCGCTGCACATCAGATTTATAGTTCGGTGGCTCTGTGACACGCTCATACACTGCGCTGCACATCAGATTTTTAGTTCTGTGGCTCTGTGACACGCTCATACACTGCGCTGCACATCAGATTTATAGTTCTGTGGCTCTGTGACACGCTCATACACTGCGCTGCGCATCAGATTTATAGTTCTGTGGCTCTGTGACACGCTCATACACTGCGCTGCACATCAGATTTATAGTTCTGTGGCTCTGTGACACGCTCATACACTGCGCTGCACATCAGATTTATAGTTCGGTGGCTCTGTGACACGCTCATACACTGCGCTGCACATCAGATTTATAGTTCTGTGGCTCTGTGACACGCTCATACACTGCGCTGCACATCAGATTTATAGTTCTGTGGCTCTGTGACACGCTCCTATACACTGCGCTGCACATCAGATTTATAGTTCTGTGACTCTGTGACACGCTCATACACTGCGCTGCACATCAGATTTATAGTTCTGTGACTCTGTGACACGCTCATACACTGCGCTGCGCATCCGATTTATAGTTCTGTGGCTCTGTGACACGCTCATACACTGCGCTGCGCATCCGAGTTATAGTTCTGTGGCTCTGTGACACGCTCATACACTGCGCTGCACATTAGATTTATAGTTCTGTGGCTCTGTGACACGCTCCTATACACTGCACTGCACATCAGATTTATAGTTCTGTGGCTCTGTGACACGCTCATACACTGCGCTGCGCATCCGATTTATAGTTCTGTGACTCTGTGACACGCTCATACACTGCGCTGCACATCAGATTTATAGTTCTGTGACTCTGTGACACGCTCATACACTGCGCTGCGCATCCGATTTATAGTTCTGTGGCTCTGTGACACGCTCATACACTGCGCTGCACATCAGATTTATAGTTCTGTGGCTCTGTGACACGCTCATACACTGCGCTGCACATCAGATTTATAGTTCTGTGGCTCTGTGACACGCTCATACACTGCGCTGCACATCAGATTTATAGTTCTGTGGCTCTGTGACACGCTCATACACTGCGCTGCACATCAGATTTATAGTTCTGTGGCTCTGTGACACGCTCATACACTGCGCTGCGCATCAGATTTATAGTTCTGTGGCTCTGTGGACACGCTCATACACTGCGCTGCACTCGATTTATAGTTCTGTGGCTCTGTGACACGCTCATACACTGCGCTGCACATCAGATTTATAGTTCTGTGGCTCTGTGACACGCTCATACCTGCCGCTGCGCATCAGATTATAGTTCTGGCTCTGTGACACGCTCATTACACTGCGCTGCACATCAGATTTATAGTTCTGTGGCTCTGTGACACGCTCATACCCTGCGCTGCGCATCAGATTTATAGTTCTGTGGCTCTGTGACACGCTCATACACTGCGCTGCACATCAGATTTATAGTTCTGTGGCTCTGTGACACGCTCATACACTGCGCTGCACATCAGATTTATAGTTCTGTGGCTCTGTGACACGCTCATACACTGCGCTGCACATCAGATTTATAGTTCTGTGGCTCTGTGACACGCTCATACACTGCGCTGCACATCAGATTTATAGTTCTGTGGCTCTGTGACACGCTCATACACTGCGCTGCACATCAGATTTATAGTTCTGTGGCTCTGTGACACGCTCCTATACACTGCGCTGCACATTAGATTTATAGTTCTGTGGCTCTGTGACACGCTCATACACTGCGCTGCACATTAGATTTATAGTTCTGTGCTCTGTGACACGCTCATACACTGCGCTGCACATCAGATTTATAGTTCTGTGGCTCTGTGACACGCTCATACACTGCGCTGCACATCAGATTTATAGTTCTGTGGCTCTGTGACACGCTCATACACTGCGCTGCACATTAGATTTATAGTTCTGTGGCTCTGTGACACGCTCATACACTGCGCTGCGCATCAGATTTATAGTTCTGTGGCTCTGTGACACGCTCATACACTGCGCTGCACATCAGATTTATAGTTCTGTGGCTCTGTGACACGCTCATACACTGCGCTGCACATCAGATTTATAGTTCTGTGGCTCTGTGACACGCTCATACACTGCGCTGCACATCAGATTTATAGTTCTGTGGCTCTGTGACACGCTCATACACTGCGCTGCACATCAGATTTATAGTTCTGTGGCTCTGTGACACGCTCATACACTGCGCTGCACATTAGATTTATAGTTCTGGGGCTCTGTGACACGCTCATACACTGCGCTGCACATCAGATTTATAGTTCTGTGGCTCTGTGACACGCTCATACACTGCGCTGCACATCAGATTTATAGTTCTGTGGCTCTGTGACGCTCATACACTGCGCTGCCATCAGATTTATAGTTCTGTGGCTCTGTGACACGCTCATACACTGCGCTGCACATCAGATTTATAGTTCTGTGGCTCTGTGACACGCTCATACACTGCGCTGCACATCAGATTTATAGTTCTGGGGCTCTGTGACACGCTCATACACTGCGCTGCACATCAGATTTATAGTTCTGTGGCTCTGTGACACGCTCATACACTGCGCTGCGCATCAGATTTATAGTTCTGTGGCTCTGTGACACGCTCATACACTGCGCTGCACATCAGATTTATAGTTCTGTGGCTCTGTGACACGCTCATACACTGCGCTGCGCTGCCAAATGAAGTCAGTGTGGGGTTTCTTTGGTTTTTTTGCTGGGTTAAGGTTGATTTTTTTTCAAAATTATTAAACAGGCCATGACATGAGGTGATCTGATCTCTCACTCACCACCACCAGCTTTGACCAGCGTCTGTCTAGTGCTGCTGCTGCGGGCTGTCAGGGTCTCTCTCTGTTTCCCTGATCCGCTTAGCGCTCCTCTTCTCTGCGTCAGCCAGGCAGCCTATGGTGGGTGCGGCTGGGACAGGGCATGCGGCTTGACGACGAGGAAGTCACGAGGCGCACCGGCTGTGACGCACGCCATGTGAGGGGGCCGGATGTTGGCCGGCCGCCATCTTTAATCATATGCTGGCGGCCGCCGCTTCGCACTGTAAGCGCGGCGGCGGTCTGGGGCCGCGTCTATAGTAGCCTTGCCGATTTCTGGTGGGGGGGCAAGGTATAACCTAGGGGGGGCAATTGCCCCCCCTTGCCCCCCGTAGCGACGCCTATGGTTCTGCATAATGCAGAACCCTGGACACCGGATTAAACAGAACCAGACAAGACGCACGAGGAAAGCCCTGCACTGGGAAAAAGGTCCTTTTGGATGGCCTTCTAATTATACAGAGTACAGGGTGGGGGTCAGCACGAGAAAACGTACACAAAGAAATAACAGGGTTTACCAGACGTGACAAGGAAGGAATATCTAGCAGCAATAGAAGAAGAAAGAGATCCTTGAGGTGGTCTCTATAAACCAGACCTATGAGCTGCTGCACTAGATAAAGAAACCAGAAAAACAGACTGGACAGAAATTAATTCAGCAGCACGCAGGGCAGGACTCAAATAGAACCAGGCTATACTGCAACCAGCAAAACCAACAGGTATACCTAGCAATAGGTCTCACAGCAGAATAACCAAATGACAGAGACTGTTGTGTGGTACAAACAGAAACCAGAATACCACACGGACAAAACACAAATGGGATCAAGAAAGAGAGTGGTCAGACTACGTAGCCAGGAGTCTAGAACCAATATATCACATACACGGTACCAGGGGTAAATCACAAGAATCGTCAGAATCAGAGCCAGGAATCATAAACCAAGGTATCAGGATGCAAAATACAGGATTCAGGAACTCAGCAATGGAGATCTATACTGGATCAGGGATCCATTGCACTGACTGCCATTTTATAGGACAGTTCAGGTCATGTGACCACAGGTCTGGTCAGACGCCGAGACTCCAGGGCCGGAGAACCAGCCAGATTAACCCTATAAACCAAGAAGGCTGAGAAGAGCACACAGCACCAGGGGACCTGGCTGGGGGAACATAACAATATCCCCCCCCCGTCGGATGGGTGACAAAAAACAAGACCCTTATTCAGAGCACATGAGGAAAAGACCTGGGAGTAGCGACTGTCACAGAGCTGGAAGGACGCGGATTTAGGAATGCTGGTTTCTTGTAGGCAGGCTATGTCGACCTTATGGCGGCGCAACTCTCTAAAGAGAAGGCGTCTCTTCCCAGGGGAATTGAGGCCCTTGACATTCAAGGACCAGACCTTCAAGGGCTTAGCCATAGTAATCCGGTAGAAGCTAAACAACGGCTCCATGACAGACCCCCCCCCATAAAGAGCAGGGGACAGATAAGAAAAAAAAGAGAAAAAGAAAAGGAACAAGAGAATAAGAAGGAAGTGAAAGGAGAACAGAAAGACATAAACCACACAGAAACATCAGGGAACACACAGTTCCATACCCCGGTCCGGTGGGAAAAACCCAAAAACCAGGCCTCGGGGGGGAATCTGCAAGCGACCATAAAGCCGCATGTGAAGCCCATTAAAGGGAACCAGCCACCCAGTGGGTGACCACACAGAACAGTTATAAACATATCACAACAACCGTCAGCCCGAACAGAACAGATATACTTAAAATTTTCTAAACATGCCCCCAGTACTGTCATGGAACTGACATAGCGCTCCCCGCGTCAAAGCCCAAGACTTTTATTTCCAATGGCGAAAACCCCAAAAGACATAGACAATTGCCTTGGGAAAGACTTTATGTTCATTTATATTGTGTGATTTTAAATATATTTTACATTGCCCGGTTTTAGTTTAAATGTAGTGTAAATTGCGTAGCTTTAGTTTTAAATATACTTATATTCCTGTAGGTAAATGTGTTTTTGTGTAGCCAGTAAACAAGCTTTACTACTGTGTAATTTATGCAACAGGGCTTTTCCCCTTATCTGGCTGCATGTTTGATTCAAGGGATCTGTGATAGTGTTTGTCTTTAATCTGATGTGTTAGAACAATAGATTATGCAAATGTTGTGTGAGCTAAAGGCTAAAGAATGTTAAATTGTAAATATCTAACTGACATAATGTAATTAGAGACTTTAGGTACATGTTCACCATTTGGTATGCAAATTATAACTGAAGAGGACCTGAAGGAAACCCGCAGCAGTCTTGGAACCAACCAATCAGAACTGTTGGGGTGGGCGGGAACTTTGAATGTGCATTGCTGTATTTTGTATAAATATCCGGTGAAATCTTCCATAAAGAGAGAGAATCCTGTTAGAACATACAGCTCGTCTGGTGTCTCCTTCAACTACGCTACACTACACTCAACCTCAGAAGGCACAGAGCGGCCTTCTGGAAATGCAAAGAGTCTCCAAGGCAGAGGTTCAGACCCAGTAGGTCTGGAGCTGCAGATCAGGCTGCTCGAGGCACTGAGCTCCAAGCAACTCAGAGGCCGAACTGATCTTGGTAAGGGGGTATCTGGAGAGTCAGGGACATGCAGAAGAGAACGCTTACGTCACATATACTTAAAATTTTCTAAACATGCCCCCAGTACAAACTAGCTTTTCCCAGCCTCAGGGCAGTCCCTATCCCCTCCCATGTGGTCCAGCAAGCCGTTCCTCTAGGTGTCCCTGGACATTGGGGATAGAAGGCCGAACAACATAACATAGCGTAAACCGTAAATCAACGAGGCATATGTTTCGGATACAACGGGCAATGATGTGAAACAAATGGTAAGCGCCACACAACACGCCGTAGCCACCCCAACTCCAATGCTACACCAGCAAATGGTGGTTTCCCCCACACCATTGAATGTAAACAAAATGGAACGTATCTGGTAAGCGCAAAACAATATGCTCTGGAGTCCGGATGTCTCATACAGGTCCGTAACACATCATATGGTTTTAAAAAGAAGCAAATAAAAGATCATAGTACAACACTGCGATAAATTAATTGTAGGCGATATACTGTATACAAATTCCACTCACAAATGTAGAGCCCTAACACCGGCTCAGAGTGGAACTTCGCCTTTGGGTAATTTTTCTTCCTCCTTGTTGGCAGGTGACCCCCACCTTGAGTATGAGATTTTCTTCAAAACCCCGTATTAGGTGAGAGCATGGAGGGACAAAATAGAGAAATACATGCTTTCCTAGTGTGAATCTTTCTGGAAAATAGGTGCAAATCTTTTTCTGCTGATTGGAAACTTACATGAGTTGGAGCTTCCAAAGCTCAGGTAGAAGTGCCCATGGATTTTTTGTGGAAGAAAAATACAAAAGAAAAACCAATCTGGAACCGGAATGTGGTCTTTAACAGGTTTAATATAGTACAAATTAAAACAAACCATAAATTATGGCCCCAGAACGCGCTTCGCTGCTTCCTCAGCTGGTCTTAACAAATATCCACAATGCAAGGGTATATATACCCTTTTTTAATAATCAAATTGTCCCCACATGACTTTAATCGGTTCCAAAAAATCTTTCTCCGGTGTGCGCCGCCATCTTGCGCATGCGCCACACTGTTTTCCGCGTTCCATGCTGGTTCTTCAAAGCGCGGCCATTTTGCGCATGCGCTGTCCCAAGTTTATGTTTTTTTTTTTTTAAAGACTTTATTTATAGAAGTCAGGGCAAATCAGTATATACAGCAACACAAAATCTGAATGAGTGAAGATCCACCCCTGACCCAATTATAGATAATGTATATAAACGAAACCTATTGCGTAGCGCAGGAGAGTGATAAAAGAAAGTGAAGAAAAGAAAGACACAACACAGAGGAATAACATACTGGGAAGGGGAGGGAACGGAACACACTTAAACAATGACAATACAGGACAACACGAAACACCGACATACTAACTAACAAAACAGATAAAGGCACTAAAGGAGCCGATGATATACTAGGTTAGATCAGAGGGTGTTCAAACCAAGCATTCCCAGGAGTCTGTTACACCCCAAAAGCATCCCAAACATCCCAGACTTTCTGGTACGCCGGCAAGGTATGATGCATCTTTGCCGAGAGTTCGTCCATCAATTGAATGTGGTCCATGATCTGCAATATACGTCTCTGCGGAGGGAGTCTCGGAGCTCTCCAGGACTCCGCCACCGCTTTCCTGGCTGCTAATAGTATTTTAGAGAGGAGTCGGTTGTGGTGTATAGTAAAGTCCGGAACCGGGTTGGCGAATAGGTATGTCCAGGGGTCTTTTGGGACTTCGGATCCGAAGATCTGTTCCACCAGAGCTTGTACTGAGTCCCAATATTTGGAAATTGCAGGGCATGACCACCACATATGAGCCTGAGTGCCCCGTTCTCCACATCCCCTCCAGCAATCGTCAGGGATGGCCGCGTTCGCTTTATGGAGGAGCACAGGGGTGGCGTGCCACCTCATCATAGTCTTAAGCCCCTGTTCCTGCAAGGTTGTGCATATGGATACTTTCCGAGCTGCCTCCCAGATGTCCAGCCATTCATCCCCCTCGAGCGTCGATCCAAAATCTCTCTCCCATGCGGCCATGTAAGTGATAGCAGGCAAGGAGGGTGTGCTTGCTAGGTGGATATATAGCCTGGAAATGAGACCTCGGGGCGGGTCTCCGGATAAGCATAACCGTTCAAAGAAGGTGAGAGGAGAGGAGCCAGCCATTTTATTTTCTATGGTAGAGGCGAAGTGACGGAGCTGTATGTAGCGGAAGGAGTCCCGCGGAAGCAGCTGGGAGCGGGCTGACATGGAGTCGAAAGAGTACAATCCAGTATGATCCCGCAGGTCTCTGAGCCGCAAGATGCCCCCCTTGACAAATCTAGAGAATTGGTCCAGCGTTTGCCCCGGTGGGAACTGTGGGTTTCTCCACAGAGGGAGCATGGAAGATGAGACTTGGCGTAGTTTTTTGGAGGAGGCAAGGGAATCCCATATCGCCATTGAGTGACTTAGCGGAGGGCAGGGTACCGGTTCTCGGGGTCGCCGGCTTTTAGGGAGCCACATCCAGTATCTGGGATCCTCCGGGAACATACATGCCGACTCAAAGTCTACCCAGCGGTGGGTGTTGGGCGGAGAGTGTACTGCCACCACCTGGGATAGTTGCGCCGCCTGGAAGTACCATTGTAAATTAGGAAGTCCGAGGCCCCCCAATTCTCTTGGGCGGTATAGTGTAGATCGTGCCACCCGACGCCTCCCCCCCCTCCACACAAACGCGTCGATGTGAGATTGCAAAAATCGGAGGTCACTTGGGTCGACGGGAGATGGAAGCGCCTGGAACAGGTACAACAGGCGAGGCATTAGATTCATTTTAACGCAATGTACGCGTCCAAGCCAGGAAATGCACTCCCTATTCCACACCTCCATCTCCCGCCGCAGTTTAGCATATAAAGGTGGGTAATTGACCTTGTATAGGTCCTTATACTTGCTTGGTAAGTGAATACCCAAATATGGGATTGAGGTAGACGCTATCTTAAACCCGAATCGGGCAATCAAGTCTTGGATCCCTGTGCGGAGAGGTGGAAAGGTAAGATAATTGATTTATCAAGATTAACTCTATACCCCGAAACATTCGAGAAACGGGACAATAATGCAGTAGTGGCCGTCAATGAGGACTCTGGAGAGGTCAGGGTAAGCAGCACGTCGTCCGCATAGGCGGATACCTTGAAGGATTCGCCCTGAACCGTTATGCCTTTGATGTCTGGGGAGAGCGTATGTGCGTCAGTAGGGGTTCTAGGGTGAGAGCGAACAAAAGGGGAGAAAGAGGACATCCCTGACGGGTACCGTTATAAATAGGGAAAGTGGACGTCCCGGAACCGGGTACGACAACGTCAGCCCTAGGGTTACAGTAAAGGGCCCGAACCGCGGAACAGAAATCAGGGGGGAAGGACATATGCTCCAGCAGGGCGAAGAGAAAGGGCCATTCGATACGATCGAACGCCTTCTCTGCGTCCAGGGACAAAAGCAAGGAAGGCTGGCCCCTCGCCTCTAGGTGCCAGATCGCGCCCGCCGCCCTACGGTTGTTTCATATGCTTGGCGCCCCTGTATGAATCCCACCTGATCAGGGTGTATTAAAGATGGTAACAGCGGGTTGAGTCTGGTAGCCAATACCTTGGCATAGATCTTTACATCGAGATTTAACAGGGATATGGGGGGTACCCGATGGGCCGGAGAGGTCCTTACCCGGTTTAGGAAGAACTACCAAGGATGCCAGCAGGGAGTCGGACGGAAAAGGGCTACCCCCCTTGACCGTATTAAACAAAGTTACCAGGTGGGGACCAAGTATCGGGAGGAATGTCCTGTAATAGCGGGCTGTGTAGCCATCTGGGCCGGGAGCTTTATTCGGTTTTAGTGAAGCTATGGCTTCCGAGATCTCTTCGAGAGAGAAGTCCTTCGCAAGCGCCTCCCCTTGTGTCGATGAAAGTGTGGGCAAGTCAACGCTGGTAAGAAAAGAATTAATATCTGCTAGGTGGGAAGACGTGGGAGGCGAGTGTAGAGGGGAGTGATTATAAAGAGAGGAGTAGTAGTCTGTAAAGGTTCGTTTAATATGTTGTGGGGTATTGATCGGTCTATTGGCCGAGTCTCTGAGGGAGGTAATGCGGGTCGCTTGGGGACGCGGGCGAATCTGCCGCGCCAACAGCGTGTCCATAGGCGACTCTACAGGGGGGCAAGGGGGGGCAATTGCCCCCCCTAGGTTATTCCTTGCCCCCCCATGTGCCCCCCCCACCAAAAATCAGCATCCAGCTTCCCACACTTCTTCGGACCAACGTATCTCCGTCGCTATGCATCGTATATGGACGAGCTAGGTGTCATTTGAAAGGGCAGATTCTGGCCTTTCCAATGATACCCCACATGACCATATTCAGTGTGAAGTAGAAGTCATAAAACAATAAACAAAAACGTGTACTTAAACTTAAACATTTTCACAGGGTTGAAATGGATCAGCAGTGAAATGGTTAATGTTCAGACTATACACTACATTGTGTATTACGTTAGTTTTTGCCTTGGTTTTAGTTGTATATTAAGGGTTAATGGGCAGGCTTCATCCCTTACAGTATACATTTGTTTTTTCCTTGATTAATGGCATTTTACGGGTTGATGGGTAAACTACATGCCTCAGTGTATTCATTTCAGGTTTTCCCTTGATGAATGGCATTTTACGGGTTAAGGGGTAGCTAAATGCCACATTGTTTATTATTTTTATTGTATTTCTCTGGGTTTATGGCATTTTAGGGGTTATTATGGAAGTTAGAATCTAATGGGTCTATTTATCTTTAGATCCTCTGCTTTCCGTCACATTTCGGGGAATTTAATTTTCCCGAGAATAAGGTGAATTCCATATTTAGGGAATGGTCACTGTAATTTGCTAAAAGTGGAGTCGCTGAAGCAGCTATCAGACATTCAGCGAAAACTGCCGAATTGCAGCGAATAAAATATTGAATTTAAGTATCAGGTTAGTACAACAAAAAGGCATCACTGCATCACATTACTCATTGCATCATATTACTCTGGGGTTTTGGAATCTTATTTATATATACTTATTTAGAGCACTATTACCGGGTGTGAGCTAACCCTTGCGTCGGCGTGATTTTGCGTTAGCGCCAGGTTAATCGAGTCTAGCGCTGGACCAACAGATTGTTTGCTTCCCGCTACAAATGGGAAAAATCACTTAGCGCATTGCTATTAGCGATTTGTACCGCAAGCTTACTGTACTTTCCGCGTCCTATACTTAACATAGGGAGTGCTAGAGATCTCTAGCGCTTTTGTAGCTAACAGATCACTTGGTGCCAGCGCTAAATTTTTTGAGGTGCACTAATTGCAACATTTTACCTACTGCTCAACCCTGGTGCTAACTCCAAAAAAACAGAAAAACCTGGTCCTTGTCCAAAATTAATAGGCAATTGAAAGGAATGCAGCACAGGTGTTCTCTTGGCCCCATACACCATAGTAATGGATATGGTCAGCAATGTCGCTGCTGTTGCAGTAAGCTCTATTATAAATGTATCCTTTATGCACATATATCCTAATTCTAATATATTGCCTAATTTTAAACATTTTATGCTGGGGGTTATTCATTGTATGGAAGCAGTTGATTATTAGGGTGACTGTGTGGACCATGTTTAAAGGGACACGTGAATAAGTCTTGCCCTGAAACATGTATTTATATGCTGCAGCAGGGAAATTTGTGTCGCTCACCTGGCCTTCCTTTTGGATCTATTAAATGCAGTGTAATGATTCTACATGCTGCTGGGTGGCATTTATCATGCAATGCCCATCAGCCTTAATATATGTGTGAATCAAAACATGGATAATACGGCCACCGTGGAGGATTTTAATAATGCAGGAGTGAGAGGTGATTCACTGGATGTGTTCATATTCAAGCTTGTGAGGGCGGGGATAGGTATGGAAAAGAAAAAACGTTCTATCCTGTACACAACCGCATTAGCGCTGGGTCTCAACCCGGGTCTTAGAGTTTCCCTAGCGTGCGCCAAACGACCTTGTTCATGGACTACTGCAGTCAAGGTGATCTGTTAGTAAGTCGTCAGGCACTAACAGGGTTATTCAGAAAGCGGTGAAAAGCAGGAGAATGACTGGAGAATGTTAAATTCAAGGTCAAAATAGCCGATTTGGAAAGTGAGATGACTGGGAGAATTTTTCTGGTTTGGCTATTTTGACCAAGAATTTTCCATTCTCCTGTCATTCTCCTGCTTTTCACCGCTCTCTGAATAACCCTGTAGGTTTTAGCGACTCGCACTAAATGTTTCCTTTAGTGATGGTGTTTTAGTTCACACCAGGTGTTAGGGCCCTTAGTTTTATTCAGTGATATGATTTAGTGGTGAAAATTATTAGTGCCCCCCCAGTTTTGACTGCGGTTTCTTCTGTGCCCCCCCTAAATATTGTTCCTAGAGTCGCCACTGAGCGTGTCCATCTTGTTCGCGGATTCATAATACCTGCGCTTTGACCAGGTCATTGATCTAGCGACGTCATCGAGCAACAACCTGTTCAGAGCCTGTCGGGTGCCTTGCAAGCGGTCAAAACCCTCCTGTGAGGGCGCAGATTTATGATCCAATTCCTGCGCCTGCAGCGTGTGTTGTAACTCTAATACGCGTTGTAGCTTGAGGCGCTTACGATAGGAAACCTTTTTAATAATCTCCCCTCTCAATACAGCTTTATGTGCCGCCCATACGGTGGAAAAGGAAACCTCCCCCGCGCCATTTTCTCGGAAATATGTCTCCAGTTCCCCTTTAAGCTCCTCGACCAACCCCGCATCCTGCAATGTATGGGAGCCCAATCGCCAGTTCCACACCGGGGAGCAGTCAGGGAGACCAAGCTCCAGGACCACCTCCGCGTGGTCCGACCAACTGATAACCCCGATAGAAGCCGCCACCACCCATGGGAGGAGGGAGGGAGAGATGAGAATGTTGTCTATCCTGGAGTAGGACCCGTGGGGATTAGAATAAAAGGTAAAATCTTTAGTGGAGGGATGGGAGACCCGCCAAATATCTATCAAGGCCTTCTGGGTTAAAAAAGAGCCAAACATGGTGTCCTGTCTTGAGCCCCCAGTCAAGGAAGGGTCGGCGGCAGGGCGAAACCTGTCAATAGCGGGACAGGGGACCGCGTTAAAGTCCCCACACATGAGAACGTCCCCCGAGGCAAATCTGTCCAAGTCAGCGTGAAGGGCATCCCAGAACGATTTATCGGGTGTGGTCGGAGCATAAACATTAACCAAGGTGACGGGTCTCAGACCAAGTGTGCCCGATAGGATAACATAGCGTCCAGCCAAATCAGTATATACATCATGTTTTGTAAAAAGACAGTTTTTATGTATAAGGATAGCCACTCCGTTGTGTTTGTTGAGAGCGCAGGAGGAAAACACTTGGGGGTCTCGCAGCCTGTGCGATTCCTGCCGAGGCAACCTTGTTTCTTGGAGAAACGCTATATCAACATGTTTGCGTCGAAGATCTCGAAACATTAGTCTCCTCTTCTGGGAGGAGTTTAAGCCCTTCACATTAAGCGAAAGGGCCGTAACCTTTCTAGGTGGGATCATAGGTCCTAGGAGTGAGGTGATGTTGTACTCCAGCGCTCTCAACCCACATCAGTGCCAGACACACATAAAACAGAGACAGGGTAACATGCAAACAGACAAGACGAATAAGAACAAGACACCAAGAGGGAGATACAGGAGGGGGAAGAAAAAGTAACAAAAAGAAACATAGAAGGAAAGCCCGAGACAATCTCAACAGAGTCCCGGGTAGTCCCTCGATAGGGGGGACGGATAAGGAGGACATGGTAACCACACATGCTACCTCCTTAATTGACGCGTGAAGCAGCATACATATGGACGTAGAAAGAACCCAAAAACTACAAATATGATAAGATAATGTAAACGCAGATCAGAGAATTGAACAAATAATCGATGAACTTGACAGAAAACAGAACGGCATGCAAAGCCCCGCTTGTGCTGTGGGAAGGGGGAGGCAGGAAAGCCTCCACCTCAACAGGGCACAATTCCCCAAGTGACCACAGGCCCGCTGTTCCCAGTACCCCACCATGCTACCCACAAGAGCGCCCATGAGTGGGAATCGTCACCCGGGAGATGTCAGCTGAGCGAAAGGGACCGGATCCACGATGCAGCCATGATGTCCCCCTCACGACGGAGGGCGAGGGGAGCCAGATGGGGGAATAACCTCCCACTCTACTTCCACCGGTTCCAGAGGCTGCAGGGAGGGATCCGTTATTTGTAACTCCAAGGCCGGGAGGCTGAGTTGGGCCAAGAAGGCGGGAGCCCCCGCCAACGAGGTGCAGATGGTCGTGGCGCCATTATGGAAGGCCAGCATCTTTAGGGGGAAGCCCCAAGCGAAGCGGACTCCATGGCTCCTCAGATGGTCAGCGACGGGCTTCCAGGGACGGCGTCGGGCCAACGTGGTAGGCGCCAGGTCTTGGAAGACCTGTAGCTCTGCATCTTGGTATTTCAGAGGAGAGTCCCGCAGAGCCCGCAGTACCGCTGCCCTTGATGTGAAATAATGAAAACGGAAAATCACGTCTCTAGGACCCGCTGGGGGGGCCACCTTTGCTTTCAGGGCGCGGTGCACTCGGTCTAATAAAAGTTGGTCCACGGTAAAGTTAGGCATCAGGGTGTGCAGCAAAGTCATTACCGTCTTCCCTAGAGCAGCGGAGGAAACCGACTCCGGGAGCCCCCGGAGTCGTAGGTTATTGCGCCTCGACCTGTTGGAGAGGTCCTCCACTTGTTGTTCCAGGTGCTGGATACGTTCCGCCAATATGTTGGACCGATCCACCACCGTGTTATGGCCCTTGGACAGCGTGGTCACCGCATCCTCCAAAGCGGAAGTTCGGGCGCCAACCGCGTGGATCTCTCCCCGAATAGCGCGCGCCGACCTGTCCAGCTCCCCCGCCAAAAACTGCTGGACCTCGACCAGCCGGCCGAGGATCTGCTGCACATCCCCTTTTGTTGCTGCTTCAGGGGGCCCACCGGGGCTAGAGCATGCGGAGGAAGCTGCCGGAGAACTGCGGCCGCCATCTTGAGGAGTAGGCCCGGATGCGAGAGGGCGAAATATCGGGGCCACCGACGTGCCCGGGGTCCCCTTTGCCCGCGACACCTTAGCGGGAGACATCAGGAGGTAGTCAGCGGTGATGGGAGTCGACTTGGGAGGAATCTGCTCCAGTTTAGCTCGGGTTCTACGATCGTCAGGACGGAGAGATCAGCCTACACGTCTGCTCTCATCCCGCTCCAGGCCACGCCCCCCCCAAGTTTATGTTTTGAGGGCGGTCTCTGCCCACAATCGCTCCCCACCATGGCAGTCAGGCACATCTTCAGCGTTGGAACGAAGAACTAAAGTCTCCAATACAAAACATATATATGGCATAGAATAAAAGGAAAAGAATAGTTTATTAAAGGAACGCATAGAATTTTTATGGATTGCTCCCCTATGCCATCTGTACGGGTAGAATGTGAGCTTCCACTTTTTCTGCTTGTAGTGGCTGCTTAAGCTCGTTTTATATATCCCTCTATCCAGGGGAAAATTTTATATATAGCACAATGCTTTGATTATGAATAGTGTCTATAGAAAGTGCATTAAATTACAAGATTACCAACTGTGTGTATACACAAAATAGCTCAAGCACCTAAACTCCTAAACTAGAAAAGCACATATATATATATATATTTTATTATTTACTATTGCGCTTTTTTGAGATAATGACCTATTAAACACAGTATTAAATGAGCTCCAAAGTGACAATTTTCTTATATCCTGTGTGGTGTAGATCATAGAAAAAGTGCTAATAGTGCTAAAGTGACCTGTGTGTACAAATAAAGTGTGTTCTCCTTGGTTCCCTAAAAGGGAGAATTCTATCAACTAGACTGTGTACATCAGTTGATTATTCACTAAACTTTGCACTCCCTCAACCTGGGTGTAAAAGGTGTATATTAATGGATGTCGGTATGGACGGAATAGATTTCTAATATTATAGTCTATTTTTGGGACATAAGCTAGATCCATTGTACTGTGAAAAATTGCACTCATGTATAAAGTGCTGTAGTGGCCATTCGAGTGCATAATGTGTAATAGAGTGTCATTACCTTTAGACTTATATTAGCTAAACAAAGTGCTAATGAAGTAAATGAGAATTAATACTAGTATAAAGTGCTGTAGTGACCTATGCTTAGGGCTGATGTTCTCCTGGTCTAGGTACATTTCTTCTCTATCAAATAAAGGTGGAATCATGAAATATTAATATATATGTTAATCCCACAAAGATCCCTTAGGATTAATCAATATCATAGAGGTTTTTTTTAGTTAAATGTACATGTGTTATAATGATCATTATTGACTTATTTATCTGTGATAATTCGATAATAAAACTCACAAATGGCATAGCTGAGATGACCCTACAGAAAATGAGTAACTTCGAAATCATTATTAAGGCCACCCGGTGACATAGTGTAAGGGCAGAGGCTATGACCCCTGTGTAGTGTTGTGTGTATGGAACCCAATGGCAAGCCGAAGAAGGAGACCAGGAGATGTATGATCAGTTGAGCGTTTAGTGGATGGAACGAAATATAAGTCCAGAACAAAAGATAACGCAAGATTTCTTTGACAGGAATAAAGTCCAGAACAAAGGATTGTAGGGGTAAATAACACGAGTTGTAATCTTTGAAATAGACCAGGGTAGATGAATTGGACTTGAAGATAGGATCTGGAACTGGTACCGTGGGTATGGAAGCAAGCCTGGAGATGGAGCTGGTGTCGTGGAAGCAAGCCTGGAGATGGAGCTGGTGTCGTGGAAGCAAGCCTGGAGATGGAGCTGGTGCCGTGGAAGCAAGCCTGGAGATGGAGCTGGTACCGTGGAGGCGAGCCTGTAGATGGAGCTGGTACCGTGGAGGCAAGCCTGGAGAGGAAACTGGCACTGTGGTAGCAAGCCTGAAGATGGAACTGGCACTGTGGTAGCAAGCCTGAAGATGGAACTGGTGCCATGGAAGCAGGTCTGAAAGCGGAGCTGGTACCGTGGAAGCAGGCCTGGAAGCGGAGCTGGTACCGTGGAAGCAGGTCTGGAAGCGGAGCTGGTACCGTGGAAGCAGGTCTGGAAGAGGAGCTGGTACCGTGGAAGCAGGTCTGGAAGCGGAGCTGGTACTGTGGAAGCAGGTCTGGAAGCGGAGCTGGTACCGTGGAAGCAGGTCTGGGAGCGGAGCTGGTACCGTGGATGCAGGTCTGGAAAGCGGAGCTGGTACCGTGGAAGCAGGTCTGGGAGCGGAGCTGGTACCGTAGATGCAGGTCTGGAAAGCGGAGCTGGTACCGTGGAGGCAGGTCTGGAAGAGGAGCTGGTACCGTGGAAGCAGGTCTGGAAGCGGAGCTGGTACCGTGGAAGCAGGTCTGGAAGCGGAGCTGGTACCGTGGAAGCAGGTCTGGAACTCAGGATTCTCTTGGAGCAAATACGAAGAGGGACCACTGGATAACGTGGTGGTGAACCACAGTATAACCTGGTTAATGAACTGGGAAAGGCGGCAGATTTAAATAGGGTTCAGAGGATCATAAGAACACCGTTCACCTGGAGCTCGTAGGTGGAGATGGGATACCTGAGTACTTGATAGGTTAATTGGTGGAATACGAGGATCTCCAGTGCAGGTGTAATGCAGTACCTTTACTTGACCAGCAGAGTACCTAGGTCTTCATGCTTTAGGATGGACGATCGCGCATGCGCGCTTGGTTTCTGCTTAGTTGGATCCTGGAGGCGGCGTGGGACACATCCTGGCTCTCCTCCTCCGAGTTGAAGACCAGAACCAGGGAGCGACGTGCCACGAGGGACCTCGGGTGAGTGTGCAAGGTGTTCCAACATGGCGGCCGCGGTCCGACCGCGGCGTGGGGCATGACACATAGTGCCTAATTCAAAAATTAACCTCCTCTCCTCCTGCCCCAATCTTTTTATTATATCCTCCTCTATATCGTTTTAAAAAATTTGTTTTATGGCCATAAATTTCAAACCCACAGGGGAACCATTATGTTTTAATTTGAAATGTGAGGACACAGAGTGTTTCTCGTATAGATTCTTCTCATTTCTCACATGTTCTGAGATTCTTACATTTAAAGCGCTCTTGGTACGACCCACGTATTGGAGGCCACATGGGGACTCCAACAAATATAGGACGTTCTTTCAATAGCAATTTAATACATTTTTTATATTCACTGTCTGATGGTATTTTTGATTATGATATTCGCCATGGAATTTTTTTCTTTGTGCCTGTAGATCTGCAGGCGAGACATTGTCCACAGCTATAGAACCCATGTTTTAAATTGAAACTATTCCTTTGCTTGGTAGGATTTTTTCCTGTTTTTCCATGGACTAGATTGTTTTTTAAATTCTTCGTCCCTCTAAAGATTATCTTGGGTTTCTTTCCTATAAGCCCGTTAACTCTTTGTCATGGCATAGAACGTCCCAGTGCTTGTTGAATATTTTTTCAATATTCTTAGCTTTGCCATTATAGTCACAAATGAAAGTGATCTCATCTTTCCTGTACGAGAAATTTTCCATTTATATTTTAACAGACAGGGTTATTCAAAGAGCGTGAAAATCAGGAGAATGGCTGGAGAATGAAAAATTCTAATTCTAGGTCAAAGTAGCCGATTTGGAAAGTGAGATGAAAGGGAGAATTTTTCTGGTTTGGCCATTTTGACCTAGAATTTTTCATTCTCCAGTCATTCTCCTGCTTTTCACCTCTCTCTGAATAACCCTGACAGTGTCTCTATCCTCGTTCTCTAATTTGGTGATCGTGAGGTCTAATTATCCCACAAGACACGGACGCGAGTATTACGCTATCTTTTCTTTACTTAAGCCGATAGCGGCAAAGAACAATCTCTCAAATACAACAACAAAAGTATTTAGAGAGAAAAAATACATTCAAACAATATATATATATAACATGTATTGGTATAGTCCGGATAGTGGTACAGTCCAACTCTATAAATCCTCCGACCGCCGTTAGCTCCTCCTCTTTTCTTGCTGCTCGCCGATGAGATGAGTATCTAGCAGCAATTATTATTATTATTGAACTTTAGCAAATGATATACTTTGCGTTTGAGACACACACCTGTGGCTTTAATATTCACATAATATTGTACATTCACTGTTGAAGTGCGTGCATGCGTTACTGAGGTTGTAATTACACATATAACTGAAATTCTTTCACTTTGTATCGTTTTTTTCGTTGTTTATTATATTGGGGACAAATATAGTAAAATTGTTTGTTTTTGTTTGCGTTATCGCAATGTGCTCCCTCCGGAGGGACGACTTGTCTCCCCGGCGGGTTCTGTCAGGGCTTGGCGCTTCCCTGCTACTGTTGCTAAGGAGGGGCGCGGCTTTTCGCGCCACTGTCTGAGGTAAAGCTCGCGGCGGTTGTGCGCATGCGCGAGACGCCACGGCTCAACACCTCAGAGATTTCTCTTCGGAATTGCGGCAAGTTACTGCTCTCTCTGTCACGGTGGCCCCCGCGCCCCCCCGGCGCCTGGCAGCAGCTTCCTCGCTGCTCGCTGACCAGGCGCCGAGTGATATTGCGGACGCTTCCGCACACGTGAGACGCCGGGGGGCGGGGCCTGGCGGCGAGACGCGGACCCGCCGGGTTTAAAGCCCAGACTCACAGAGACGCCGGTGCCCTGACGTGGTAGTTACTTCCCGCAGAGCTCTTGAATATTTTGGCTAATTATCGATTCTGTGTATGACCCTTGGCATTGGCAAAACTAACGATTCTGTGTATGACCCTTGGCATTGGCAAATTAACGATTCTGTGCATGACCCCTGGCATTGGCAAACTAACGATTCTGTGTATGATCCTTGGTATTGGCGAACGAACCACTCTGTGTATGATCCTTGGTACTGGCGAACGAACCATTCTGTGCGTAACCCCTGGTATTGGCATTAACTCTTCTAATTCTGGTATTGAGGTCAGTCTGTGTGGCACCCTAAGCACACATCAGACTACCCCTTGTGTTGTTAGGGTCTTGGGAAGAGCTAATTGTTCTAAGGTCTTGTGTATCATCCTATGTCTGTCTAGTCGTGCCGACCACTCTAAGGATCGGAAGGGTAGAGAGTGTCCTGCGTATAGGGACCACCACTCTAGTATCAGGGGGATCCGTGACATTACGTCAGGGCCTATGGATCCCGCAGACCTCTCTAATCAGTTGACTCGTATTGCAGCCAGACAAGAAGAGCAGGACCATAGGATGGACCAGATTGCTCTTGCCCTGCAGACCCTGTTAAACCGATCTAGTTCTGGGACTGCAAGCCCTCCAGACCCAGTAGTGCCTAGGATCAGTCCGGCCTCTCCTGAGGGATGCAGGCTCAGTATGAAAGCACCCGTACGCTATGATGGGACACCAAACTTGTGCCGGGGCTTTCTGACCCAACTGGAGATATTGTTCGAGAACAACCCAGGATCATGTATGTCAGATAAAGCTAAGGTGGGCTATCTAATTAGTCATTTAACGGAGAAGGCTTTATTGTGGGCTACTCCCTTATGGGAGAACAAAAAACCCATCATATACGATTATGAGGGTTTTACTTCAGAGCTTAAACGCACCTTTGACCCCTCTAGAAGGGCTACCAATGCAGGGAGGACATTATTTCATATTAAACAAGGTAATAGGAGGGTTGCTGAATACGCAATAGAATTTAAGACCTTGACTTCAGAGGTCCTCTGGCCGAACGATGTCCTAACCTTGGCCTTTACTGAAGGGCTGAACGACGCGTTTATGTTCGAGTTGGCTCCTCTAAGATTGCCAGAGACTCTTGATCATTTGATCGACTTCTGTATCGCTATGGATGATCAAATTAGGGAAAGGAGACACCCCAGGGATAGACCTAGAAGGCTCTTGCCTCCTTTACCCTTATCATCCAGAACTACCGTTACTTCCGGTAACCAGGAAAACGTTAAATCAGATCTACCTGTTGTTGAGCCTATGCAGATAGGAAAGACTGGTATATCGGAGGCAGAGAGAGCTCACAGAAGGGAGAAGGGACTCTGCTTCTATTGCGCCGGGGCAGACCACTTCCGCCTTCAATGTCCTCAGAGACCTAGGGGGAGCAGGGGTGAGAGTGGCCGAGCAAGCCAGAGACCAGCCAATACCCAGGTTATAGGGTCTCTTTATGCCTCTTTCGTAAACAACGAAAAAAAAAGTCCAGGATCCTGGTACCAATATCATTGACCTGGGACAAGGTTCACATTAAGACTGAGGCCTTCTTAGATTCTGGGGCCTCAGGCAATTTTATGGATAAACAGTTTGCTGCTAAATGTCTCATACCTCTGGTCCTCAAGGACAGACCTCTTATGGTGGAAGCTATAGATGGTAACCCTCTATCCTGCCCCCATATCACCCACGACACTGTTTCTGTATGTATGAAAACAGGAGTATTGCACCACGAAAACATATGTTTCCAAATCATTGAGTCCCCTTCTTGTCCTGTCGTGCTTGGGTTTCCGTGGTTGGCAGAACACAACCCGGTTATTGATTGGGTCCAAAGAGACATCAAATACTGGAGTCCTCGTTGTCAATCGCACTGTCTGGGGAGGGTCAACGTAATCGCTAGCCTCAACGTTGCCACAGCCCCTCCCTTGTCTACAGAGGTGCCTGAACAATATTTGGGATTGAAAGAGGTCTTCTCTAAGTCCAGGACTGAGGTCCTACCGCCGCACCGCCCGTACGACTGTGCTATAAATTTACTCCCTGGTACTATGCCTCCTAGGGGACATGTATACCCCTTGTCCCAAAAGAAAATGACGTTATGGAGGAGTACATAAGGGAGAACCTGGAGCGAGGTTTCATCAGACGGTCCTCTTCTCCAGCAGGGGCAGGTTTCTTTTTTGTATCGAAAAAAGAGGGAGACCTGCGGCCTTGTATAGATTATAGAGGTTTGAACAGGATTACCATAAGGAACGCCTATCCCATACCACTTATCACAGAACTGTTCGATCGCCTAAAGGGGGCCAATATTTATACCAAACTTGATTTACGCGGGGCTTACAACCTCGTAAGGGTTAAAGAGGGACACGAATGGAAGACGGCTTTTAATACTAGAAGTGGGCATTATGAGTACCTGGTGATGCCTTTTGGCCTATGCAATGCGCCGGCTGTTTTTCAAGACCTCATAAATGATACCTTACGAGAATTCCTGCAAGTATTTGTCATAGTATATCTTGATGACATCCTGATATACTCGCCTGATATCGTAACCCATCATGTCCACGTGAAAAAAGTACTGAAGAAATTGTTGGAGGCTGGATTGTATTGTAAATTAGAGAAATGTTTATTTGACATAAGGACAGTACATTTCCTTGGCTACATAATAACACCGGAGGGGTTCCAGATGGACCCTAAGAAACTTACAGCAATCCTAGACTGGCCTCTACCCCAAGGACTTAAAGCCATCCAAAGGTTTCTAGGATTCACAAATTATTATAGGAGGTTCATTAAAGAGTTTTCGGTTTTGGTATCTCCCCTCACGGCCATGACTAGGAAAGGGGTGGGTAATCAGAAATGGACACCCCAAGCCAGTCAAGCCTTTGAAGCACTCAAACAAGCGTTTACTACGGCCCCGGTACTCAGACATCCGGATCCGGCTCTGCCGTTCCAAGTGGAAGTTGATGCCTCCGAGATAGGTCTTGGTGCAGTCTTGTCCCAGAGGGAGGCACCCGACAAACCATTGCATCCATGCGGCTTCTATTCCCGGAAACTCTCCCCGGCAGAGAGGAACTATGACATAGGAAACAGAGAGTTGTTAGCAGTCATATCAGCCTTGGCAGAATGGAGATACCTACTGGAAGGGTCTAGTGACCCCATCCTTATCATAACCGATCATAAAAATCTCACATACATTGGAGATGCTAAACGGTTAAATTCCCGACAAGCAAGATGGTCGTTGTTTCTTTCAAGCTTTAATTACGTACTGACCTATAGACCTGGGTCCAGAAATGTTAAGGCAGATGCTTTATCTAGACAACATGAGTCCTACGAATTTAACGTCCAAGATCAGCATCCCATTGTACCCCAAGAAAGGATTATAGCCTCTACCACAATCAATGTCTCGTCTCCCTTGTTGCAAAGGTTACAAACCGTGCAGGGCACGGCTCCTGAAGGGAAACCTCCCGCGAAACTCTTTGTACCTGAATGTGAAAGAGAAGAAATATTAAACCTTTACCATGATATTAAAACGTCCGGGCATATGGGAATCACCAAAACGGTGTCCAGCATCAATAAAATCTTTTGGTGGCCCACGTTGCGCCGAGATGTTAAGGATTACATAGCTGTGTGCGAGGTTTGCGCAAGACATAAAAATCCCAAAACAGCACCCATTGGTTTGCTCCAACCTCTGCCTATCCCAGAACGACCATGGTCGCACTTAGCTATGGACTTCATAGTGGAGTTACCCGATTCTAGAGGGAACACAGTTATACTTACGATCATCGATCGGTTCTCCAAGATGGGTCACTATGTTCCTCTTCGTAAACTACCGTCGGCAGCCGAACTGGTGCCCATATTCATTAACCACGTGGTCCGCATACATGGTATTCCTCTTGGGATTGTCTCCGATAGGGGTACCCAATTCGTCTCCAGGTTTTGGAAAGGGTTTTGTAAGAATGTGGGGATAGACTTGTCTTTCTCTTCGGCCTATCACCCCCAGACCAACGGAGCAGCAGAACGTGCAAATCAGAATGTAGAAAAGTATCTCAGGTGCTTTATCTCAGAACAGCAAGATAACTGGTCAGACCTGCTACCATGGGCTGAGTATGCTTTGAACAGCGCGGTGAGCGAATCCACAGGACATTCCCCTTTCTTCACCGTTTATGGTTTCGATCCTCCTATGTTACCGACTACATTTTCGGATACCACGATACCTGCTTTGGATGACCATTTGGCGTCCTTGAAGGACACCTCGGGGAAAGTCAAGGAGGCACTCAAGAAAAGTAGTGCCATCCAGAAAATCAAGGCTGACAGACACAGGAGGCAGGCACCCGTATATCAGGTCGGGGACAGGGTATGGCTTTCCTCGCGGAATATTAAGCTCCTAGTGCCTTCCATGAAGTTGGCACCTAGATTCATAGGCCCTTACAAGGTTTTACGACGACTCAACCCCGTCTCCTATGCTTTGGCATTACCTCCCCATATCCGGATACACAACGTGTTCCACGTGAGCCTCTTAAAACCTCTCTTGTGTAATCGGTACACCAGGGCCCGTATCCCACCTCCTCCTATCTCAGTGGAGGGTGAGGAAGAGTTTGAAGTCCGGGCCATTTTGGACGCCAGGGTATCAAGGGGCACTTTGCAGTATCTGGTCGACTGGGTGGGCTACGGGCCGGAGGATCGTTCTTGGCTCCCGGCTGCTGAGGTCCATGCGCCTCGGTTGGTGAAGGCCTTCTACGTGGCTCATCCCCGCGCTCCTGGGGGTCGTCCAGTGGCCGCCCGTAGAGGGGGGGGTTCTGTCACGGTGGCCCCCGCGCCCCCCCGGCGCCTGGCAGCAGCTTCCTCGCTGCTCGCTGGCCAGGCGCCGAGTGATATTGCGGACGCTTCCGCACACGTGAGACGCCGGGGGCGGGGCCTGGCGGCGAGACGCGGACCCGCCGGGTTTAAAGCCCAGACTCACAGAGACGCCGGTGCCCTGACGTGGTAGTTACTTCCCGCAGAGCTCTTGAATATTTTGGCTAATTATCGATTCTGTGTATGACCCTTGGCATTGGCAAAACTAACGATTCTGTGTATGACCCTTGGCATTGGCAAATTAACGATTCTGTGCATGACCCCTGGCATTGGCAAACTAACGATTCTGTGTATGATCCTTGGTATTGGCGAACGAACCACTCTGTGTATGATCCTTGGTACTGGCGAACGAACCATTCTGTGCGTAACCCCTGGTATTGGCATTAACTCTTCTAATTCTGGTATTGAGGTCAGTCTGTGTGGCACCCTAAGCACACATCAGACTACCCCTTGTGTTGTTAGGGTCTTGGGAAGAGCTAATTGTTCTAAGGTCTTGTGTATCATCCTATGTCTGTCTAGTCGTGCCGACCACTCTAAGGATCGGAAGGGTAGAGAGTGTCCTGCGTATAGGGACCACCACTCTAGTATCAGGGGGATCCGTGACACTCTCCCCATAATTATAATATAAACTTATAAAAAAGCTCAATATGGCTAACCCTAATGTCCCAGCCACCCCAGGCACCTTACTAGCGGCACCTCACCCTAATAACCCGACAGACGCCTTTATGGCTGCTATGTCAGCGTTGTCTTCAAAAATAGAAAATACTTTAATTAGGGCATTGGAGAGTCGCTCTTCTAGGAGATCCTCGATAATTTCCCCAGCATCAGATAGATTCCTCTCTATTGACTCCCATCGGGAGGACGAGGTCCCTGGGACTTCGAATGAGGGAGGTGAGCAACTCCCTAAAAAATGCTCTCATAAAAGATGTATATACGCTGATATACAAGAGGAATCCCCACAGCACTCCACTGTGACCCGAAAAAGAGGACGTTTAACATCGGCCACCACTAAGAGAAAGTGGAAACGCGCTAAGGAGACTGACAGCTCCTCTGATTGTGTTAGTGACACGGCGTCAGATTCGGAGGAGAGCTCTGACCAGGACTATGACCCGGAGGTTTCTCCGATCGAGTCAGACACGGTATCGTCAGCTGAATCCAACGAGGTTAAACAACCGGTTATAGACCCGGTAGACGCACTGGGAAACTCTGTCCCTGAACAACTTAAGCACCCGCGATCTGCAGAGTGGACACCAATAGACCATGTAGCAAAATATATTGAGCAGCGCATTCGCATGCCGATGGATAAAAAACCTAGGAATAATCTGAGGGCTGAGTGCCCAGCCCCAACTCTGGCACATAACTTGCATCTAACGCCAGAACTGAACCGCAGGACATCACATTTTTTCAAACAGTGGCAGATAGTCACGTCAGATCAGTGGGTTCCTCAGACGATACAAGGTTTCAAAATAGATTTCACTTCACATCCCATACAGTATGTTCCTCCAGGGATAATGATAATGTCCGAAAAGGACAGAGCGGTTACTTCACTAGAAGAAAAAGACTTATTCAGAAAGAATGCGATAGAAAAGGTGATTCCTCACAAGGAAGTCTTCCTCAGCAATATATTCCTAGTAAAGAAAAAAGACGGGAGTTTCCGTCCAGTAATAAATTTAAAATGTCTCAACGAGTACGTAATATACAATCACTTCAAAATGGAGGGAATCCCATCATTAAAAGGGGTCTTAACTCATCAGGATTGGTTGGTCAAGGTAGAAAGAAAAAAAGTGGTAAACACCGGCTACCTAGTAACCTTTATTGGATAAATACTATGTACACAGAAAAAAAATAATACATAAAAATGGTAAATGATAACCTCCTTAAACCATAAATAAGCTTTCTCTAGATAGAGAACACATAACAATGGAAAATAAGAAATAAATTCTCAATTAGAATATGGGCAATGAATCTAGTTCTGCAATATCACGTCCGCAGCTAGTAAGTCACTAGGTGGCGTCAAAGATCCTGGAATTCTCATGCTAATGCAAGGTTGTAGTCAGAATTGGCAAACCAGAATTTGTCAGCGTTGGGTGTCATATATAATAAACACAGTTGGAGGCTGAACAAGCATATAATAATTAGAAACAAATACCAAGGAAAGTTGGAGATAAAAATCTCAATTGTTTGGAATATGGGCAATGGTTGTAATTTTACAGTATCACGTCCGCAGCTAGTAAGTCACTAGGTGGCATCAAAGATCCTGGAATTCTCATGCTAATGCAGGGTAATAGGAGTTGCTAAAATAGTTTTGCCAGTATTGGGTGTCATATATAATAAACACAGTTGGAGGCTGAACATGCATTGATAATGAGAAAACACATACCAAGAAAAAAAAAATGAGAGGTAATTCTCAATTGTATAGAATATGGGCAATAATTCACCATAAGTAAAGATTGAAAATCCACATAGTATCCACAAAGCCTAAAGGCTGTGAACCGCACTGAGGTGCAACTATATAATTAGCAACAAGAGGCAATTAGACGCTCATAAATGCAGTCAGTTGATATCATGTGTAAAGTAATTCGCATCTACAACAGACATACATATAGTAGAATGCAGTTGAAGTCTAAACCCAATTGTATTAATTCTATATGACACAAGGAACCACAATTAGCCAGCAGTTTAAATCAGCAACATGATGCATATTTGCCATTGGAGGAAACCGTCATAAGTAAAGGTGCTGCATGGTATTAGGAGAAGTTGGTTTGGGAGATTATTGCCGCAGTAATTGCTTTCCATTCCATTTTAATGTGGATAAAATGGCCTTACGTTATTTCCCCTTATTCTATAAAGTTTTTCTTTTGGTTAGTCAAGGTAGACCTGAAAGACGCGTACCTGACTATTCCGATAAAAAATTCATACAGGGATTTTCTCCAGTTCACCTGGGAGGGCACTCTTTGGAGATTCAGTTCCCTTCCCTTCGGTCTGTCTTCCGCCCCTTGGTGTTTCACCAAGTTAATGAGACCAGTGGCGGAGGATCCAAAATTATTAATGACTCACAGAGATTGGACGGTGAATTTACTATCCAATCTAGGCTTCTTAATAAATATAAAAAAAGTCGATTCTTACACCAACACAGTTGATAGAATTCCTAGGTTTCACCATAGACTCAATAGAGATGTCTCTCTCCCTGCCATCGGCCAAAGTCCAACTGATTCACAAAGAGATCAGACGTCTTTTATCTACACAAGAGTTTCCTCTGAGATGGTTGGCTCGCCTACTAGGGCTTCTTTCCTCAGTCTTTCCGGGACCGCTGTATTATCAGGCCCTTCAACGTCTGAAGGCACGATACCTGAGGATGGGGTGGCTTTATCCAGATTGCATCTCTTTGGACGACGAATCGAAGGAAGAGATGCAATGGTGGTTACACCACTTGGAAACGTGGAACGGAAGAGCCATCATCCATCCATCTCCAGCATTAATTATAGAATCAGACGCCAGCAGATCTGGGTGGGGCGCGCGTTGCGGCTCGCTATCCACAGGCGGCAGATGGGATTACACATAAAACTGTCTGGAACTCCTCGCTGGTTTGTTTGCTATTCAGAGCTTTATCAAACACTTCCAGGCGAGTTACATTCTACTAAAGATGGACAATTTTTCCGCAGTGCGGTATATCGACCATCTAGGAAGTCCCAAGTCCAGACAGTTGGCAGAGACAGCGAAGTCTTTTTGGGGCTTTTGTCTGTCTCACAATCTATCAGTTCGGGCACAATTTATTCCAGGCCTCAGCAATGTTGTGGCGGACTGGAATTCACGATATCTGATAGACTCCAGCGACTGGAGATTAGATACCAGGGTGTTTGTCACCTTGTCATCCCTCTGGGGTCCATTCTCTATAGATTTATTTGTGTCACGCCTCAATACCCTTCTTCCGGAGTATTACAGTTGGAGACCAGACCCCATGGCTCTGGCTACGGATGCTCTGGTTCAGACCTGGCCTCTAGGGACTCTCTACGCGTTTCCCCCGTTTTCCCTCATTCTATCAGTAATACGGTTAATACTATCACAGTTAGCTACAGTTGTACTCATAACACCACTCTGGAGGTCTCAACCATGGTTTCCACGACTTCTGGAACTGGTGGTGGACACTCCCAGATTGATTCGAATCTCCGACTCCACCCTGACGGACCCAGAGGGATCACTTCGGAATCTCATAGACTCCCACTCGATGTGGTTGGTAGCGTGGAAAGTGTCAGGGATCAATGGTCTTCCTTCGAGGTTTCGGAGGCAACTGCCTCCTTACTATCAAGTTCATGGGCACCATCTACTAGAAGGAGATATAGATCAGCATGGAACACATGGGTCGCTTGGTGTGTGGGACAACAGGTTGATCCCATATCGGCTACTTTGAGCAATTTGTTAAAATTCCTCACTTGTTTATTTGAAGATGGGAAAGCGTATCGTACAATTAATAACTTCAGGTCAGCGATATCTGCATCACATCAAGGGTTTAATGGGTTCCTGCAGGGAAACATCCAATTGTATGTAGATTGTTAAAGGGTATACGGTGTAAGAGACCTCCTCGTCCTCGTTATTCTAACACCTGGGATGTTAATGTTGTGTTTAGTCTGTTGGACAGGTGGCCTGATAATGAAGTTTTGTCCATTAAAAAAATTTCGGCTAAATTAGCCATTTTACTTTGCTTGATCTCCTGCAAAATAGTCTCGGATGTTCGAGCCCTGGACTTAGGGGGTGGATGTTTCTCCCCCACAGGAGTGAAATTTCTGATTTCTAACAGAACGAAAACTTCATTGTCAGAGGTTTTCTACCCAGAGTTCCCACAACACCCTAGTTTGTGCCCGGAGCGTTGTTTAAAAGAATACGAAAGAGTTACTGCCCCTAACAGCCCACGCCAATCTTTACATTTATTTATCTCCTTACGTAAACCATATAAATCTGTAATTTCTACCACACTCGCTGGGTGGGTTAAATGGATCATGTCGGAAGCTGGTGTGGACGTCTCCGTGTTCGGAGCTCATTCTTCCCGGAGTGCTTCTGCGTCCGGAGCTTTTTCTCGTGGATGTCGTCTTGAAGACATCTTAAAAACAGCAGACTGGTCCAGAGAATCCACCTTTAGGGAGTTTTATATTTAAACCAGTGTCTCACATGTCACATTCATTAGTTACTTAAGCTTTGAACTAGCATAATAAGAGCCTCCGTGTCTTGTGGGATAATTCCCAGATTCCCCTATTATCATGACGGGGAATCATAATTATAGTAAAGACACGGAGGCGAGTATTATCCCGCCCAAATACTAGTGTTTTCTCCCACCCTAATCTCTGAAGATAATGTTCCTACATTCAATAAAGGTTGTAGATAGGTCGTTTTCTATACGTTCCTTGCGTAGCTCTGTTGACCTTTACCATATTGATCTCCCTGACAGCTTGAGCGGTACACGGGAAGTGTTATCGGATCCTTGTGGACTTCGAGTTGGAGATCGTTTTCGCCTCAAAGAGTGGAGTCCTTCCGATGTCTATTGAATTGCAGAAGAAGTTTATTACGTCTCGCATGAGAAAAGAGGAGGAGCTAACGGCGGTCGGAGGATTTATGGAGTTGGACTGTACCACTATCCGGACTATACCAATACATGTTATAGATATATATTGTTTAAATGTATTTTTTCTCTCTATATACTTGTGTTGTGGTATTTGAGAGATTGTTCTTGCTGCTATCGGCTAAGTAAAGGAAAGATAGCATAATACTCGCCTCCGTGTCTTTACTATAATTATGATTCCCCATCATGATAATAGGGGAATCTGGGAATTCCTTTTCATTGTATCCTTTTTCCATAAATTGCCCTTTAAGGGAAGCTGCCTGTTGTTTGAATGTCGATATATCTAAACAATTTCTTCTTAATCTGGTGAATTGTCCTTTTGGAACACCCTTTAGCCATATCGGGTTATGACAACTTGTGATATCTATATAAGTGTTGGTGTCCACCTCTTTGAAAAATGATTTTGTCCGTATCTCGTTTCCTTCTCTATAGATGCCTAGATCGAGAAACGTAATCCTATCCTTATTCCATTTTTTTTCTAATTTTATACCCCAATCTGGACAATCTAAACTATCAAGAAAGGATATAAGATCTTTTTCATCTCCTCACCAAACAAAGAATATATCGTCTATAAAACGTTTATAGACTTTAATATTTTGGTGCGCCCAGCTATGCGAACCATAGACAAACTGGGTCTCCCAGCCTGCCATATATAGGTTCCAGAGCATATATAGGACTCCAGAGCATATTGTTTTGCGCTTACCAGATACGTTCCATTTTGTTGACAACGGGCAATGAGGTCGGGCTGATCAGAGTCGTTTGGCATCAAAGGCGACCCGACAAAGTCGCAGAGGGACACTTCTGACCATCAGAAACCTGCCCCACAAAAAATATGGCCCGCTAAGGGCTTTTCAGGTATGTGCCTCCCACCATTCCACCGGGAGCCGTTGAAGTTGTGTCGAGCCAGCCGAACGCATCCCCTCGGGCATCTTAAGGCCCAGTCGTTCCATAAATGCAGGTAGAGCACTCACTGTGGCACAGGAAAATGAGCGAGAATCTTTGGTTACCATTAAGCGAAATGGGAAGCCCCAGGTGTATTTGAGACCGTTTTCGCGAAGTGGCTTAGTCACTGGCTTCCAATCCCAGCGCCTGACCAGCGTCACCGAAGCCAAATCCGGATAGATCTGAAGCTCAACATCTTCGTACTAAATACATTTCACTCTATTGGCTCTGAGGATCTTTTCTTTAGTTTTATAGTAGTGTAATCTCAAAATTACATCACAGGGTTGCAAGTTTGGAGGGCCTCTGGATCGCAGCGAGCGGTGCACTCTATCCATCAGAAAACTTTCTATAGGCAGGTCTGGTAATAATCTCTGAACTATGCCCACCACAGTGGCCTCCAATGAAGCCTGTGCCACCTCTTCCGAGAGCCCTCGGATGCGCAAATTATTCCGTCTGGAGCGGTTGAACATATCCTCCATAGCCGCCTCCAAGTATTCCACTCTGTCCTGCAACCCATTGACACAGTCCGCAGACACATTGGCCTGTGCCACCACCTCCTCCACTCGGGTCTCCAGGGAATCAGTGCGGTCCTCCAGGGCCTGTATTTCCACCCTCACTGCCTGCGATCTCTTTAGGATTTCCCTCGCCAGCATCTCCTGTACCTCCGATATTTTGAGGAATAAGGGCGAAATATCCTGCTTGGAAGCTGGGATGTGGTCTGCCAGGCTGTCAGTTTCCTCCCCGCCATCCGCTGCGGAGGTCCGGCCGCCATCTTGCCTCGTGTCCATGGTGCGGCGGGGTGTGAAGATTGGCGTCACCTGGCCATCGCTTGTTTTTTTTTGCTTTTGTTGCGGCATATCGGGATCTGGGGGTCTTCTTCCAGCAGCCTGTCAGTTTTGGTCGATTTTGGGCGGGTCTGTGCAAGCTGTTTCTGCGTATTAGTCACCTTTCCACCAGGAGCTCAGCTCTCACACGTCCTGTCTCATGCTCGCCCAGGCTCTTGAATGGCCAGGAAATGTCACCATACGCTGAAAATCAGCATTCATTTATCTTTCGGGGCCAGATCGTCTCTCTTTAAATAACCCCCCTAGTGTGTAATATGTTGTAAGGTCTTTGTGTGGGTAGGAAACTACAGCGTTCATTTCCTACCGTAATGTGAGGACCAGCAACTCCTCTGGTGATATGGCAGTCCTCATGTTGGTGTCCATCTTCATCAACGGCTCTCTCACAGTGGCCAACAACTAGTCGAATGATGTTATCGACATGTGGAGGTAATTGTAGAACTTTACCTGGTCTTCCTCACGAAGTGGCCTGTACAGCTTCTGGAACGCCCCATGGTGGTGTCGGACCGTGTTGATAGGACGCACCCACCATTTTCATCTCTTTTTTTTCTTCAGATAAACATATGTTGAGATAGCAAACGCCACAGCCTCTCTTGCATCCATCTTACTCCAAACTCCAAACACCACAAAACTCGATTTTTTTTTCAACTTAATTTCCCCCTCTTTTTTTTTCTCAACGTCCGTACAACGTCCGTAATTATTAACTTATCGTCTGTTGAACACAATACCTCCCATCAAAATTTTCATCCGTTGCGGACACACTTTTGCAGTACACACAATATCTCCTGTGAAAAATTATGTCCGTAACGGACGCACTGTGCGCAGTACCTATACGCTCGTGTGCCAGGGGCCTTAAAGCGGGCAATTTTTCGACGGATGGAAAGATGCGCGAGGATGGTAATACCAGCGTTAATTTACGGGCGTTAACGTTTAACCCTTTGCGCAAAAAATCACGAGCTGCGCGAGCGTTTTATCGCGAAGATTGTAATAGGGCCCTATATTTTGGATCACAACTAAGAGAAACCAACCCACTATCACTGATATACCTTTCAATGCACGGAAACATGTAAGATTCATTGTTCACCATGCGCGTTTCACTTTATTCAGAAATTTACTTTACTCACTAAGGACCATATTATTACCAGACTCCAGAGTCTCAACATATACAGTAGCCTCTGAGGTAAAACTCGCCTTTAGTCGTTGCGAGCGTTTACCTCAGGCAGCGGCGCAAAGCCGCGCCTCTCCTAATGACGGAGATACAGGGGAAGCGCGAAAACACACTAGAAAGGCGCCATAAAGACGGACTCGTCCCCCGAAGGCAAAAAACACTGGAAGCAGAAAAATATATATATACAATCCCCCAAGAGACAATTAAAACCAAATAAAGGCAAAGCCTAGCCCCTGCACATAAGTCCCTAATGGGTTGACAATAAATACAAACAAACACAAGCTAACAGTGAAGTGGAATCAGGCTGGAAGATGGTTGCCATTATGAGCCAGGCGGCCATCTTGTTCAGAATATTGGTTCACTTGAAAATAACTAGGTAGATTTAGAATGAAGCTTACATAGAATCTTAGGAATGTGTTATATTAACAGAGAAGCAATTAAAATAAGGGAAGATCCGGGCTGCTCTTGGCACAGAGAGACAGGATGACGAATGGATACATGAAGGTCACAAAGGCCTGCAGAGAGACAAAGAGAGCGTAGAAACCAGACCATGTCTTATCTGGAATAAACAAGCACAGCCACAAGGGAGGTGGGCACGGCCCGGATTGAGTGCGGCAGCAAATCACAAACTGTCAGACTAACATGAAGTTTGCCAATTTACGGTCAATGTATGGAATGCCTTTGTATTAACAATGGGAGGTATTAACCCACGTGGGGTGGGATAAGTGTCACCGGGAGGTGGGCTAATTGGGATGTACCTAATTATGTATTCGGGGTATAAAACCCCTCGCCGGGGTGAGATTGGGGCTCACTCTTTGCGATTTAATCCTGTGTGAGCATTGTGTGACGACACTAATAAAGTTTGCCTTTCCTGAAGAGACTCGTGTTCAGACAATCCTTGTTTGTGTCCGGTCCGGCTCCGTCTCGAGTGAACCTAGCAGATTCCGGTAACATTTCTTGGGGGCTCGTGAGCCGGGATACGGGCCCTTGCCGGCACAACAACGGCTGCTGAACACTGTAGCGGTTGACTGCAGGTGCGAGTGATCCCGTCGGTTGGGCATCCGTTGAAGGTGCGCTGACATCTGCAGGCGCCAAGCAGGATTTCCTGTTCAGTGGACCTCATCTCGTCCCAAACGGACCCCCGGCCCGGGAAGCTGGGACACCACCGAGTCTGAGGAAACAGCAAGCAGCGCGGCGATAGGTAAAGTGTCTTCTATGTTTGTATGTGTATCAGAGATACCGGTATAGAGGGAAAACGTCCGACCATAGTTGGAGAAGGAGACCCGCGGCCACGGTGTCGTTGACATACCGAACCCGCCGCAGATAGCACGGACAAGCAAAGGAGCCAGAGTGGCTAGCGCGTGTCTGGACCCGGGGGATCGGATGCCAACCAAATGGTAGTTCTGTAAGAGAGGGAGAGAGTAGCCACGTGGAGTTGCATAGTCATAGTCAGTGTTTGTAAACAGAGCTTCTGCACGTGGACAAGGAAAGGAGGAGGGATTTCTGTGACTGGGCTGAGAGCCCTGAGTCAGTGCTAGTGTGTACGTCGTGTAGTGAAGGGGGCCAATTGAGGTCAGCGGTAGCTGCAGAGGTAGTGGTGCCGGGTGGGTAGATTATCCATAGGCAAATTGGAATTGCAGACGGGCGTATAGTTATAGAACGGGGTGCACATAGCCACAAACAGACATAGAGTAGAGTTCAATTGACGGGGTATAAGGAGCCAAAAGGAGGGACGGTGTGCCCTCGGCTAGTAGAGAGAGTAGAATTGTTTATGTTTTGTTTTGTGCTGAAAGTATCTGGTACAGTACGTGCTGTGAGTGATTTGAGTGCTGTGAGTGATCGAGCGCCTACTCGCATTGCGAGAAAGCAAACTTGAGAGTGGACTCCCAAGGTACGTTTCCGGCTCAGGCGACTGCAGTCCGGCTACTGACGGAGGAAGCGGCTCAGACACATATGAATTGTTGACTGAAGTATTCTTGCTAAAAAGTAATATCTGCATTGTAAAAAGGTTACTGTTTTTTTAAGGGTAACGATGGGTAACGGGCTGTCCAAACCCAGTAAGGTAAAGAAGGGTGAGACGCCCTTAGGGTATATGGTGCAGAATTTTGAAGCGCTATATGCAACGCATGATTATGGTATAGAGTTAACTAAGGAGAAACTAACATTGATGTGTACAATTGTGTGGCCACTGTTAGTTCCAGAGTGGCCAGAGCAGGGGTCAATGGACCCGGAGCTAATACAGAGAGTGCATTCCCAAGTCACCGGGAAATGCGGACATCCTGAGCAGTACCCGTATATAGATATATGGAGGCATTGTGTAAAAGATAAAAGTCATTTTATAATGATGGCGGGAAAAAATAAGAAACAGGTACCCCCAAATAATGAAGAAAAAGGGAGACCGGTGTTGATAGAACAACCGGAGGAGATTGATTCTTTGCCCCCGCCCTATCCATCATGTTATGGGGCAGCTAGAGAAGCTTTGAGTGCCACGGTTGCGCGGGCGGAGAGGGGGGAGCAGGCAGCTGCTACTTCCCGGCCAGCTCCCTTCGCTCCGCCACGCGGAGCACCTGGGCCAGTGCAATACACATATGTCCCATTCACGACAACGGATCTCTTTAATTGGAAAACACACACACCACTGTATTCCACTAATCCCGCAGCAGTGGCTAGTATGATAGAGTCAGTTATGCTTACGCATAACCCCACATGGGCAGATTGTCAGCAACTAATGCTGACAATGTTTACTAAAGAGCCCGAATAAATAGTAGCGCGCGGAAGATTCTGCTTGCCCAAGCCGTAGTAGATGCTAAGCCCCAGCCGGAAGCGTGGGCAGAGGAGCATTACCCCAAAACAGATCCCCGATGGCCATACAATACCGCTGCAGGTATTGCTCACCTACAGACGTACCGGACAGCAGTAATAATGGGTGTTAAAGTGGGAGGGAAAAAGCCCACAAACATGGGGAAGATAGCAGATATCGTACAGGAGCCTAAAGAATCCCCAAGCGCGTTTTTAGAAAGGTTGCTGGATGCGTACAGGATGTATAGTCCTATTGACCCTGAGGCAGTGGAGAACCAGAGGTTAATTAATTCTTCTTTTGTGGGTCAGTCACAGAGAGATATACGGAATAAAATACAGAGATTAGATGGGTTCTTGGGAAAAGGTATTAGCGAATTAGTTGAAATTGCTAATAAAGTGTTTCATAACCGGGACCTAGAGGAGAAGCGGGAAGAGATAAAGAGACAAAGAGGACACACAGGTGTGGTCGGTTATATGGGAAATGGTGGAGGACGAGGTGGCCCGGACAGAGGGAGAGCAAGGGGTAGGGGGGCTCGAGGAAGAGGTAGGGGAGCCCCTAGGGAACCCCTGGGACCCAACCAGTGCGCCAGGTGCCGGGGTGAAGGTCACTGGAAAAATGATTGTCCTGCATTTTTGGCTAAATTTGGGGAACAAGGGGAGGCTGGGGAGTCGGGAGGACAAGCCTCCAATGGTCAGGTAACGAACGGCACATATGAAAGGAGTGAGGGTGCCGGTGCAGGATTCGTGGGTTTGGCGGGAACGTAATTTGAAGGGCAAGGTACATATTGACAAGGACCTGGGCCCATCCCGCTCGGTAATCACGAGCCCACGGTCACTATGAGAGTGGGAAATAAAGATGAAATTTTTATGGTTGACACCGGTGCTGAATATTCTGTCGTAACACAGCAAATTGCACCCCCTATGGGAAATGAAGTTGATATTATGGGAGCGATGGGGGTGTCTGCTAAGTACCCCTTCCTTGCTTCTCGAAAATGTAGTGTGGGTGGGCATAATGTTGAACATGAATTTTTGTATATGCCCGAATGTCCCATCCAGCTCCTGGGGCAGGATATCCTTTGCAAATTGCAAGCCCAAATTACGTTCCTTCCCGGGGGACATGCTCAATTAGACCTGCCTGAGAGTGGCAGCTCTGCTCGGCAGTACAACCCAGCCATTCAGCACCCCCAATCTGTGAAAATTGCAGTAATTATGCCAAGAGAGGAAGAATGGCGCACAGCACCAACTCTGCCGGCAAGCCCGGACCTGCACACACTACTCCTCGAAATTCCTGGGGTATGGGCGGAGGAAAATCCGCTCGGACTAGCTGTAAATATTCCCCCAGTGTACGTCGATTTAAAACCTGGTGCAACGCCTGTGGCTCTAAGACAATATCATATCCCACAAAAAGCCAAGCAGAATATCCAGACACATTTACAGAGACTTAAAAACCACGGCATATTGAAATTCTGCGTGTCACCGTGGAACACACCCCTGTTGCCAGTACTGAAAGAGGACACACAAGAGTACCGCCCAGTCCAAGATTTACGAGCTGTCAATGAAGCCACAGTAACCCTACACCCTGTGGTTCCCAATCCATACAATTTGTTGGCACTAATTCCCGGAGATACAAAATATTACACGGTTCTTGATTTAAAAGACGCTTTCTTTTGCATCCGTCTGGCTCCAGCAAGCCAGCCCCTTTTTGCATTTCAGTGGGAGGAATCTACCAGTGGAGCGCGCCATCAAATGACCTGGACACGCCTTCCTCAAGGTTTCAAGAACTCGCCCACGATCTTCGGATGCGCGCTCAGCCAAGACCTCCGCTCCTTCAACGCTCAGCCAGACAAAGTTGTCTTATTACAATATGTGGATGATTTATTACTGGCTTCTCCCACAGAAAAAGACTGTTTATCTGCCACAAAAGCCCTGCTACATCTACTATGCCAAGCAGGTTACAGGGTGTCAAGAAAGAAAGCACAAATATGCAAACAAAGTGTAAAGTACTTAGGTTTTCAATTAACAGGTACAAAGCGCGCATCGGGGCTGAAAGAAAAGAAGCGGTATGCCGAATACCCCAACCAAAGACCAGGAGACAAGTTCGTGAGTTTCTGGGAGCTGCAGGCTTCTGCCGCCTGTGGATCCCCAACTTCGCAGATATTGCCAAGCCCCTTCATCAGGCCACAAAGGGGGGAGAACAGGACCCCTTCCTCTGGGAAGAAGAGCAAACAGCAGCATTCCTAAAGTTAAAGACTCTGTTAATGGAAGCTCCTGCACTGGGACTACCAGATCACAGCAAGCCCTTCCAGCTGTACGTGCATGAACACAATCAAACAGCGACAGGAGTGCTGATCCAAAGTTTCGGCTCTTGGCTGAGGCCTGTGGCCTATCTCTCCAAGCAACTCGACCCTGTGGTCTGTGGCCTACCCCCATGCCTGAAAGCCGTGGCAGCCACCGCAATGCTGATAGCAGAAGCAGACAAGCTGACCCTTGGACAAGTTCTTCACGTCAAGGTGCCCCATGCTGTCAAAGCCCTGCTGGATGTAAAAGGAAGTTACTGGTTCAGCAACAGCCGGATGACAAAGTACCAAGCCATGATGTGTGAGAATCCACGGGTTCATCTGGACCTCATCGCTACCTTGAACCCTGCTACTTTACTGCCTGACTGTGAAGAGGATCCAGATCATGAGTGCCTCCAAGTCATGGAAGAAGTGTTTAGTAGCAGGCCAGATTTGAAAGACGTACCCCTAGACAAATACGATCTACAGCTATTCACCGATGGTAGCAGTTACATGGATGATGGGAAGAAAGTCTCCGGCTATGCAGTTGTCTCAGCAGAAGAAATTATAGAAGCAAATCCACTACCAGGCCATACATCTGCACAACTGGCTGAAAAAACAGCCCTAACCAGGGCTCTAGAAATCTCCGAAGGCAAGAGGGTGAATATCTACACTGATTCCAAGTACGCCTTCATGACAGTCCATGCACATGGTGCACTCTACAAAGAAAGAGGCCTACTTACTTCCTCAGGACAACAAATCAAGTATGCGGCTGAAATCGCGGTCCTCCTAGAAGCTGTATGGAAACCAAGCGCTGTCAGTATCATGCACTGTCGTGGCCACCAAAAGGTCATGATGAAATCCCAAAAGGCAACAGGCGCGCTGACCAGGCCGCAAAAGCAGCTGCAAAACCATTGCTAACAATTGATCAAGCCAAAGTCCTACTCTGCAAGCAAGAGCCTCAACCTCCCATGCCAAACTACGAATTCTACATGAATTGGAGAAAATTTGAACCCAAAGGCGAGTTCATTGAAATTATATTGCACAAATGGCAAGATGATTACGAACTATTAGAACTTAATCATGATTATATCCAATGGCTTTTCCCAACTCAGTCTCAAGGCCGAAATTTCTATTCCACTCCTCTGAATCCGCAAGAGACACGCCTAATGATTAACACCTCAGAAGTTCAGCAAAGACTACACAGAGCCTACAAAATGATGCTGAAATTCTTCGGCGTAAAATGAATGGGGGAGTATGAAGAAGATACAAAAGTAACAGAAATTGAACGAGCAGAAAATTTCGCCGAACGTTTCGAAAATTTGACAACCAACCTTCATAATAATCTACGGATTACACGAATATTGCTAAGTATGGGAGAATTGGGAGCAGAAGAGTACCAAGCCCCGTTGGTGAGGTTCTTCCTCAAGGAGATCCTTATCAAAAATAAGCTGCCAAAAATGAAGAAAAGTGCAATGAACTTTTTCATACCAGCAGTAAGAGATTCACAAGACAGACAAGATCTGCTGTTCTTTACATGGCGATACTATTTCCCGAAAGAAGAATTTGTCTGGGGAAACCATGGAGAATGGGCACGATACAAAGCAAAACCAGTGGTGGCTGCACTTCTACCGGCGCCACTGAGTGAATGGACACCCGTATATTCAGAGAAAGAAAAGAAGTGGCTATCAGAAGAACAAGGTGGATATGGAGAAGACGGATGGTTCCAGTTGAAGAATGGACAAATAGTCCTACCAGCAACATTGGCTCCTGAGATTGTAAGAACACTTCACGCAAGTACCCATGGAGGAAGAGAAGTGATGGAACAGCAATTAGAGCCACATTTCTACGTACCCGGACTGTCAGTAGTCTGCAAAGCAATAGCCCAGCAGTGCGTGACATGTGCCAAAAACAACCCGAGAACAGGCCCATCTCGACTTCCAGGGAAGCAGCCAATCGGGCTATCCCCAATGGCATCGCTACAAATAGACTTCACAGTGCTGCCGCCCTGCAAAGGATACAAATACCTACTGGTAATGGTGTGTACTCTGACAGGATGGGTGGAAGCTTTCCCAACAAGAACTGAAAAGACTGTGGAAGTAGTGAAAAGTCTGATGAAAGAAATAATACCACGTTATGGATTGCCTCTTGAGATAGGGTTGGACAATGGCCCTGCATTCATACAGAACTGTTTACAACAGCTTGCCCGCCTGTTGGGCATCACCTGGAAGCTACATACTGCCTACAGGCCCCAAAGCTCAGGAAAAGTCGAGAGAATGAACTGCACCCTAAAGACTTTGATGTCCAAATTGTGCCAAGAGACGTCGCTAGGCTGGTTGGATGTGCTGCCGATAGTCCTCTTTTTTTTTTTGTGAAAGGATTTTACCAGGAAGGATACATTGAGATTTCTCTCGTTTTCAAGTATGTCCTGGGTGGTGAGTGTGTACTGTTAGGTGTCTTGCCAAGGACACTTACTGGAGAGGTTGCTTGCTGGGATTGAACCCATGACTCCACAGGCTCTCTCCATGCAGAGCGGTGACATTACCTCTACTCCACCCAGCCGGGACATTAGGTGCAGGCCAACCCCCCAATTGAAGCTAAGTCTGTATGAACTCATGTTCGGACGGCCTACCCCTCTGATTACTGGACTAAGGGGGGACCTTCGGGCATTGGGAGAAACTAAATTAAATGATCAGGTTGTATTGTTAGGTAAATCAATGCAGAAACTGAATACTTGGGTGGGAGATAATATACCTCACTTTTTGTATCCCCCACTCCACAAGTATTTTCCAGGTGATTCAGTATGGGTGAAAGAGTGGAAAAATGACCCACTAGGCCCAAAGTGGAGAGGTCCTTACCTTGTCCTGTTATCAACCCCTACAGCAGTAAAGGTTGCCGAGGTGGTCCCGTGGATACATCACTCCAGACTGAAAGTAGCTGCAGCCAGTCCTGAACCAGCATGGAAGGTCGTCACCAACGAGACCAATCTGCTGAGGCTAAAGCTGACAAAAACCACAGCCGTGAGCATCTGAATGATCCAACTGAAGGCACCCAAATGATTTCACAAGTGGGTGTCTTGATGGACACAATAAGGCCTGACCATCCACCAACAGGGGAGCAATGGGATCCCCCGGGGGATACCCCAAGGGTGCTTTTTAGGGGCCCGTCCCCCACCCTTGATCATCCGGAAATGTCTTTTATTTTTGAAATTCCGGTGGGGAGGGATTGGGTTTATGTGACTGTGAAAAGAATTGCCCAAGGGATTTTGACATTTGGGGCATTTGTGGTACTGATTTTGTACCTTGCAAACTTGATCTATGGACTCTCGCATGGAGCATGCCCCAGGTGCCCAAGCACCGCCAAGAAAGTGGATATCTCCCATATCTGGAATGGTACGCACCCGGTGATGGAGAATCGTACTATGTGGAGACAAAAACGAGAGGCGACATCCGAGATTTTGCCAAGAGGACATTTACTTGTGCAATTTAAATATGATTATGCTAAAAAGTCTGGGCAAACCGCATGCTGGGTGTGTAGTAGGTTGCACCCAGAGACAATCCACATCCCATTTGCTTCTGTTCCAATGAATCTGAGTATGTTTGCGTCAGGGAATGTCACAATACATGCTTTTGATGCACCCAGAGAAAAAACAGAATCATTCAGTCCCAGGTACCCTATAATAGGGCCAGTATACCCACCAGAGTGGTGCTTCCAACTAGGACCAGATAGAGACACACATAATGAGGGTGGAGGGTGCTACTCAAGCAAGTTCAACTGGACATCATACATCTACACATTCAACACAAAGGAGCAGGCAAATTTTCTATACATACGATGTAGAAAACTCACGAGTGAGCAAGAGGCGGTGATTGCAAAGGTGATGGATGGAAGGCAGAGTGCACAAGATATGATGAAACGGCTGAGACAACTGATGATAGAAATAGCAAAGGGAACACTACATTTGTCACCATTTATATTGAGAGGGGGATACCAGGTGTGTTGTGGGAAGGTGTGTTACACATGGGTACCACCAAAAATAACGGGAATGTGTTATCTGGCTAAATTGATCCCAATTCAGAGAGTAAGGGGAGAAGACACTAATACAGACACAGAACTCCACCCTAGGTACCCACTGGTGTTTGAAAGGCAGAAGAGAGAGATGTTTAGAAAGGTGGATCGAATATGGTCATGGCTGCCGGCGTGGACTGGATGGGGACGAGAGTTGATGGTAAGAATGAACATGTCACGAATCCCCCTGAATACCAAAATAGTGGTCCCTTTACGTAGATCGCTCTCTACCCTTCCGATCCTTGAATGGTCGGCACAACTAGATAGATCACTAACCAGACAATAGACAAGCAAGGGTAAACACCAGACAGAGGTACAGAATAGAGTATTCGTTCTCCCTAGGACCTTAGTAATATCAGAGGTAGTCTGATGTGTGCTTAGGGTGCCACATAGACTGACCTCGGTACCAAAGTTAAGAGCAGAACCGTGAGAAGAGTGAATGCCAATACCAGGGGTTATGCACAGGGTGGTTCGTTCGCCAATGCCAGGGGTCATACACAGAATGGTTCGTTTGCCAATACCAGGGGTCATACACAGAGTGGTTCGTTTGCCAATGCCAGGAGTCATACACAGAATGGTTCGTTTGCCAATGCCAGGAGTCATACACAGAATGGTTCGTTTGCCAATGCCAGGAGTCATACACAGAATGGTTCGTTTGCCAATGCCAGGAGTCATACACAGAATGGTTCGTTTGCCAATGCCAGGGGTCATACACAGAATGGTTCGTTTCCAAAAGCAAGGTCAGACACAGATATATTAGCCAAAAACACAAGAGCTCTGCGGGAAGTGAATACCACGTCAGGGCACCGGCGAACTAGTGAAGCCGGGTTTTAAACCCGGCGGGTCCGCGTCATAACGCCAGGCTCCGCCCCCCGGCGTCCCACGTGAGCGCACCCGGTGGCGTTATTATTCGGCGCCTGGCCAGCGAGCAGCGAGGAATCTGCTGCCAGGCGCCCCAGAACAGAGCCATCCGTGACAGAACAGTTATGCCAGTCTGATGGATGAAATTCTGAATAAGACCAGTATGGACATTCAGTTGCTGAATCTGGAAGTGTGTGAGATACGAAAGGTGCAGATGATACATGATATGGCACTAGAACAGATCAGTGCGGCCTTGAATGGATTGTGTGAAATGACAATGCACTATGAATGTTGCACCTTCATCAGGAACACTACACACGACGTCCCGGACTATTACCAGGTGATCCAGGATCACCAAGAGAAGGTAGCACAGTTGCAGAACACAGCAAGGAGAATCGCCGCTGAAGGCTGGAATCCACTCCGTGGGTTCGGAGCAATCGGAGAGTGGTTTGGATCCATCCTGAGATTTATCTCACAGATTGGATCCATGATTCTGATGATAGTGGTGATCCTGGTTGTAGGAATACTGACGTACCGCATAGGGCTATGTCTATGGTCCCTATGCAAGAGAGCACTGACACTCACACAGACACAAAAGATACCACTTATAATCCCACAAGACATGTTCCCAGCGAAAATGGGTCCCCTAAAGTATGAGGAACTCAAGAATAATACTAGTGGGGTGTGATGGCTACAAGCATCAGGAAGAGATCCTGAGGCTTGAGCCAAGGGGGGAATGAAGTGGAATCAGGCTGGAAGATGGTTGCCATTATGAGCCAGGCGGCCAACATTTTGGAGTGGCCATCGCAGTCACCTGACTTAAATCCGATTGAGAACCTCTGGTGGGACTTAAAAAAAGAAGTTGCAGTGCGCAAGCCTAAGAATGTGACTGAACTGGAGGCTTTTGCCCATGACGAATGGGCGAACATACCCGTAGATGGCTGCAAGACACTTGTGTCAAGCTATGCTTCACGTTTAAAAGCTGTTATAACTGTAAAAGGATGTTGTACTAAGTACTAAGATTGAATGTCACTTGGGGGTTGAATAAAACTGATAATGATGTGAGCACAGAAAAGACATTTGTGCTTATTTCATTATAAATGTTATGTTATATTTGTCTGACCTACACGTGCCTCTTTGATTTAATTGTAAGCAAGAAGACTGAAGGATCAAAATCAATGTCAAACTGGCCAAAACACTCAATTTCAGTGGGGGTTGAATAATTTTGAACACAACTGTATGCTTTGGCAATGCTAAAATGTATTTGGCCCTGCCAATAAAGCTTATTTTGACTTGATTTGATTTTCATGCGATTGGAACACACATCCATCTTTGTGGCTGGAACACAAGACCTGCAGTGATGACATCACACGCATGTGCACAACCATCTGGCGCCAACTCAGACCCGGGACACTTTCACTATCGAAAATAATTACCATAAAGACTATTTAAGCCTCTTATGACCGAACTACACACTTACTGAAGAAGCGATATTGTAGCGCATCGCGTTTGGGTGTACATTTCTGCCCATTTCTCTTTTATTTATATATTATTTTTCTTTTATTTATATATTTTATAAAATAGCGTTGATTTTTAGCGTTTCGTTTCAGGTACGCAAGAGCATACGGCGAAAAGGGACCGAGTGGATAAGGGGACCCCCATTGAAGGAAGCGCTGATCCCACCACACTTTTTTCCACATAATTATTATTATATAACAGTAATGCTGCTATTATCATTATTACAGTATTATATTGTGAATGATAGTAGCATTATCATAAAATCGTTAATATTATAAATTATGATAATGCTACTATTAATCACAATACAATTCTATAATAATATTAATAGCTGCATTATCATTGAATAATCATAATTAAGGCAGAGGTAGATGAAAATCTAGCAGAAACCAGTGTTCAGCATTATTGTGTTTGTTGTCCGTTACATTAAAGTTGATCACAAAGAAAAAAAAAATCCTTTGAGTGAGTGGAGGTCACATGTTTCCTGTGGAGCTCCAATCTGCAGCCAGACCCCTTGGGAGAAAAGCCGCGTGTGACGTTGACGCCGGAAAAGGAACCTGGCACCGCCCCCTCACTTCCGGCGTCCTTTTGCGTGCGGCGTGTCTCACATGCTGGCGGCTCTGTGACCGGACTCCGCCATCATTCGACTCCGAGCGTGTGCTCCACACCGCGACCTGCACAATGCCGGCCTACTTCCAGCGTCCCGAGAACGCCCTCAAGCGGGCCAACGGTAAGTGCGGGAGCAGAGATCTACTCGGGCGGAAACATGGCGGCGGGACGGAGGCTGCGGCCTACACCGGGGGAGGGGGGGCCCGCGTGTGACCCGGTGCGACCCGCGTGTGACCCGGTGCGACCCGCGTGTGACCCGGTGCGACCCGCGTGTGACCCGGTGCGACCCGCGTGTGACCCGGTGCGACCCGCGTGTGACCCGGTGCGACCCGGTGCGACCCGCGTGTGACCCGGTGCGACCCGCGTGTGACCCAGGGCCCCGTATTACACCGGGGGAGGGGGGGGACCCAGGGCCTCGTATTACAACCGGGGAGGGGGGGACCCAGGGCCCCGTATTACACCGGGGAGGGGGGGACCAGGGCCCCGTATTACACCGGGGGAGGGGGGGACCCAGGGCCCCGTATTACACCGGGGGAGGGGGGGACCCAGGGCCCCGTATTACACCGGGGGAGGGGGGGGACCCAGGGCCCCGTATTACACCGGGGGAGGGGGGGACCCAGGGCCCGGTATTACACCGGGGAGGGGGGGGACCCAGGGCCCCGTATTACACCGGGGGAGGGGGGACCCAGGGCCCGGTAATTACACCGGGGAGGGGGGGACCCAGGGCCCGTATTACACCGGGGAGGGGGGGACCAGGGCCGGTATTACACCGGGGGAGGGGGGGACCCAGGGCCCGTATTACACCGGGGGAGGGGGGGGACCAGGGCCCGGTATTACACCGGGGAGGGGGGGACCCAGGGCCCCGTATTACACCGGGGGAGGGGGGGGACCCAGGGCCCGGTATTACACCGGGGGAGGGGGGGACCCAGGGCCCCGTATTACACGGGGGAGGGGGGGGACCCAGGGCCCCGTATTACACCGGGGGAGGGGGGGGACCCAGGGCCCGTATTACACCGGGGGAGGGGGGACCCAGGGCCCCGTATTACACCGGGGAAGGGGGGGGACCCAGGGCCCCGTATTACACCGGGGGAGGGGGGGACCAGGGCCCCGTATTACACCGGGGGAGGGGGGGGACCCAGGGCCCCGTATTACACCGGGGAGGGGGGGGACCCAGGGCCCCGTATTACACGGGGGAGGGGGGGGGACCCAGGGCCCCGTATTACACGGGGGAGGGGGGGACCCAGGGCCCCGTATTACACCGGGGAGGGGGGGGACCCAGGGCCCCGTATTACACCGGGGGAGGGGGGACCCAGGGCCCGTATTACACCGGGGAGGGGGGGGACCCAGGGCCCCGTATTACACCGGGGGAGGGGGGGACCCAGGGCCCGTATTACACCGGGGGAGGGGGGGGACCCAGGGCCCCGTATTACACCGGGGGAGGGGGGGACCAGGGCCCCGTATTACACCGGGGGAGGGGGGGACCAGGGCCCCGTATTACACCGGGGGAGGGGGGGGACCCAGGGCCCCGTATTACATCCGGGGGGAGGGGGGGACCAGGGCCCCGTATTACACCGGGGAGGGGGGGACCCAGGGCCCCGTATTACACCGGGGGAGGGGGGACCCAGGGCCCCGTATTACACCGGGGGAGGGGGGGGACCCAGGGCCCCGTATTACACCGGGGGAGGGGGGGAGGGGGGACCCAGGGCCCCGTATTACACCGGGGGAGGGGGGACCCAGGGCCCCGTATTACACCGGGGGGGGGGGGACCCAGGGCCCCGTATTACACCGGGGGAGGGGCCGTGTGTGTGACCCGGGGCCCCGTATTACACCGGGGGAGGGGGGCCCAGGGCCCCGTATTACACCGGGGGAGGGGGGGACCCAGGGCCCCGTATTACACCGAGGGGGGGACCCAGGGCCCCGTATTACACCGGGGGAGGGGGGGGGACCCAGGGCCCCGTATTACACCGGGGGAGGGGGGGGACCCAGGGCCCCGTATTACACCGGGGGAGGGGGGGACCCAGGGCCCCGTATTACACCGGGGGAGGGGGGGGACCCAGGGCCCCGTATTACACCGGGGGAGGGGGGGACCCAGGGCCCCGTATTACACCGGGGGAGGGGGGGACCCAGGGCCCGTATTACACCGGGGGAGGGGGGGCCCAGGGCCCCGTATTACACCGGGGGGAGGGGGGGGACCCAGGGGGGGGGCCCCCCCCGTTATTACCACCGGGGGGGGGGGGGGGGGGGGGCCCCCCCGTATGGGGGGGGTGGGGGGGGGGGGGGTGACCCGGGGCCCCGTATTACACCGGGGAGGGGGGGACCCAGGGCCCGTATTACACCGGGGAGGGGGGGACCCAGGGCCCGTATTACACCGAGGGGGGGGGACCCAGGGCCCCGTATTACACCGGGGGAGGGGGGGGGACCCAGGCCCCGTATTACACCGGGGAGGGGGGGGGACCCAGGCCCCGTATTACACCGGGGAGGGGGGGGACCCAGGGCCCGTATTACACACCGGGGGAGGGGGGGGGCCAGGGCCCCGTATTACACGGGGGAGGGGGGGGGACCCAGGGCCCCGTATTACACCGGGGAGGGGGGGACCCAGGGCCCCGTATTACACCGAGGGGGGGGGACCCAGGGCCCCGTATTACACCGGGGGAGGGGGGGGGACCCAGGGCCCCGTATTACACCGGGGGAGGGGGGGGACCCAGGGCCCCGTATTACACCGGGGGAGGGGGGGGACCCAGGGCCCCGTATTACACCGGGGGGGGGGGGACCCAGGGCCCCGTATTACACCGAGGGGGGGGGACCCAGGGCCCGTATTACACCGGGGGAGGGGGGGGGACCCAGGGCCCCGTATTACACCGGGGGAGGGGGGGGGACCCAGGGCCCCGTATTACACCGGGGGAGGGGGGGACCCAGGGCCCCGTATTACACCGGGGAGGGGGGGGGACCAGGGCCCCGTATTACACGAGGGGGGGGGACCCAGGGCCCCGTATTACACCGGGGGAGGGGGGGACCCAGGGCCCCGTATTACACCGGGGGAGGGGGGGGACCCAGGGCCCCGTATTACACCGGGGGAGGGGGGGGACCCAGGGCCCCGTATTACACCGGGGGAGGGGGGACCCAGGGCCCCGTATTACACCGGGGAGGGGGGGGACCCAGGGCCCCGTATTACACCGGGGGAGGGGGGGGGACCCAGGGCCCCGTATTACACCGGGGAGGGGGGGGGACCCAGGGCCCGTATTACACCGGGGGAGGGGGGGACCCAGGGCCCCGTATTACACCGGGGGAGGGGGGGGACCCAGGGCCCCGTATTACACCGGGGGAGGGGGGGGGCCCAGGGCCCCGTATTACACCGGGGGGGGGGGGACCCAGGGCCCCGTATTACACCGGGGGAGGGGGGGACCCAGGGCCCCGTATTACACCGGGGGAGGGGGGGCCCAGGGCCCCGTATTACACCGGGGGAGGGGGGGACCCAGGGCCCCGTATTACACCGGGGGGGGCCGTGTGTGGTGACCCGGGGCCTGTATTACACCGGGGGAGGGGCCGTGTGTGTGACCCAGGGCCCTGTATTACACCGGGGGGGGCCGTGTGTGTGACCCGGGGCCCCGTATTACACCGGGGGAGGGGGGGGACCCAGGGCCCCGTATTACACCGGGGGAGGGGGGGGACCCAGGGCCCCGGTTTACACCGGGGGAGGGGTGTGTGTGACCCGGGGCCCCGTATTACACCGGGGGAGGGGGGACCCAGGGCCCCGTATTACACCGGGGGAGGGGGGGGACCCAGGGGGGGGGGACCCAGGCCCCGTATTACACCGGGGGAGGGGGGGGACCCAGGGCCCCGTATTACACCGGGGGAGGGGGGGACCCAGGGCCCCGTATTACACCGGGGAGGGGGGGACCCAGGGCCCCGTATTACACCGGGGGAGGGGGGGGACCCAGGGCCCCGTATTACACCGGGGGAGGGGGGGGACCCAGGGCCCCGTATTACACCGGGGGAGGGGGGGGACCCAGGCCCCGTATTACACCGGGGGAGGGGGGGGACCCAGGGCCCCGTATTACACCGGGGGAGGGGGGGACCCAGGGCCCCGTATTACACCGGGGGAGGGGGGGGACCCAGGGCCCCGTATTACACCGGGGGAGGGGGGGGACCCAGGGCCCCGTATTACACCGGGGGAGGGGGGGGACCCAGGGCCCCGTATTACACCGGGGGAGGGGGGGGACCCAGGGCCCCGTATTACACCGGGGGAGGGGGGGACCCAGGGCCCCGTATTACACCGGGGGAGGGGGGGGACCCAGGGCCCCGTATTACACCGGGGAGGGGGGGGGACCCAGGGCCCCGTATTACACCGGGGAGGGGGGGGACCCAGGGCCCCGTATTACACCGGGGGGGGGGGGACCCAGGGCCCCGTATTACACCGGGGGAGGGGGGGGACCCAGGGCCCCGTATTACACCGGGGGAGGGGGGGACCCAGGGCCCCGTATTACAACGGGGGAGGGGGGGGACCCAGGGCCCCGTATTACACCGGGGGAGGGGGGGGACCCAGGGCCCCGTATTACACCGGGGGAGGGGGGGGACCCAGGGCCCCGTATTACACCGGGGGAGGGGGGGGGACCCAGGGCCCCGTATTACACCGGGGAGGGGGGGGACCCAGGGCCCCGTATTACACCGGGGGAGGGGGGGACCCAGGGCCCCGTATTACACCGGGGGGGGGGGGACCAGGGCCCCGTATTACACCGGGGAGGGGGGGACCCAGGGCCCCGTATTACACCGGGGGAGGGGGGGGACCCAGGGCCCCGTATTACACCGGGGGAGGGGGGGGGACCCAGGGCCCCGTATTACACCGGGGAGGGGGGGGACCCAGGGCCCCGTATTACACCGGGGAGGGGGGGGACCCAGGGCCCCGTATTACACCGGGGAGGGGGGGGACCCAGGGCCCCGTATTACACCGGGGGGGGGGGGGGACCCAGGGCCCCGTATTACACCGGGGGAGGGGGGGACCCAGGGCCCCGTATTACACCGGGGGAGGGGGGGGGACCCAGGGCCCCGTATTACACCGGGGGAGGGGGGGGGACCCAGGGCCCCGTATTACACCGGGGGAGGGGGGGGGACCCAGGGCCCCGTATTACACCGGGGGAGGGGGGGGGACCCAGGGCCCCGTATTACACCGGGGAGGGGGGGGACCCAGGGCCCGTATTACACCGGGGGGGGCCGTGGTGTGTGACCCGGGGCCCCGTATTACACCGGGGGAGGGGGGGACCCAGGGCCCCGTATTACACCGGGGGAGGGGGGGACCCAGGGCCCCGTATTACACCGGGGGAGGGGTGTGTGTGACCCTGGGCCTCGCATTACACCGAGGGTTATACCGAGGGGGGGGCGCGTGTGTGACCCTGGGCCCCGCATTACACCGAGAGGGGGGGTCCCGCGTGTGTGTGACCCTGGGCCCCGCATTACACCGAGAGGGGGGGGCCCCGCGTGTGTGTGACCCTGGGCCCCGCATTACACCGAGAGGGGGGGGCCCGCGTGTGTGTGACCCTGGGCCCCGTATTACGCGGGCCCCCCCTCTCGGTGTGTGTGACCCAGGGCACTGCAGGGGCGGGTTGGTCGCGCGCACGGGGGGGGGGGGTGTTATTGGGGGTGGTCCTCTCCTCTGGGTGTCTCCCGCTGACTCATTGAATTTTGTGGTGGGGTATGAGCTTCGCGGTGCGTGTGGTTGGTTTTGGGAATCTGGTGGGGATTGTCTGTAATTCGGCCGTTTTTTCGCTTTTCCTGCAGAGTTCCTCGAGGTTGGGAAGAAGCAGCCGGCGCTTGATGTTTTATATGACGTAATAAAGAGCAAAAAACACCGAACATGGCAGAAAATCCACGAGCCGATAATGCTGAAATACTTGGAGCTCTGCGTGGATCTGCGCAAGAGTCACCTGGCCAAGGAGGGCTTGTATCAGTACAAAAACATCTGCCAGCAGGTGAGCGGTCGTGAGGTGGGAGCAGTGCTCGGGGCTGCGGTGCTCGGTGGGAGCGGTGCTCGGGGCTGCGGCGTGAGGTGGGAGCGGTGCTCGGGGCTGCGGCGTGAGGTGGAGCGGTGCTCGGGCTGCGGTGGAGCGGTGCTCGGGGCTGCGGCGTGAGGTGGGAGCGGTGCTCGGGGCTGCGGCGTGAGGTGGGAGCGGTGCTCGGGGCTGCGGCGTGAGGTGGGAGCGGTGCTCGGGGCTGCGGCGTGAGGTGGGAGCGGTGCTCGGGGCTGCGGCGTGAGGTGGGAGCGGTGCTCGGGGCTGCGGCGTGAGGTGGGAGCGGTGCTCGGGCTGCGGCGTGAGGTGGGAGCGGTGCTCGGGGCTGCGGCGTGAGGTGGGAGCGGTGCTCGGGGCTGCGGCGTGAGGTGGGAGCGGTGCTCGGGGCTGCGGCGTGAGTGAGGTGGGAGCGGTGCTCGGGGCTTGCGGCGTGAGTGAGGTGGGAGCGGTGCTCGGGGCTGCGGCGGGAGCGGTGCTCGGGGCTGCGGCGGGAGCGGTGCTCGGGGCTGCGGTGGGAGCGGTGCTCGGGGCTGCGGCGGGAGCGGTGCTCGGGGCTGCGGCGGGAGCGGTGCTCGGGGCTGCGGCTGGAGCGGTGCTCGGGGCTGCGGCTGGAGCGGTGCTCGGGGCTGCGGCTGGAGCGGTGCTCGGGGCTGCGGCTGGAGCGGTGCTCGGGGCTGCGGCGGGAGGTGGGAGCGGGGCTGCGGCGGGAGGTGGGAGCGGGCTGGCGGCGGGAGGTGGGAGCGGGGCTGCGGCGGGAGGTGGGAGCGGGGCTGCGGCGGGAGGTGGGAGCGGGGCTGCGGCGGGAGGTGGGAGCGGGGCTGCGGCGGGAGGTGGGGGCTGCGGCGGGAGGTGGGAGCGGGGCTGCGGCGGGAGCGGGGCTGCGGCGGGAGGTGGGAGTGGGGCTGCGGCGGGAGTGGGGCTGCCGGTGGGAGCGGGGCTGCGGTGGGGGTGGGAGGGGGCTGCGGTGGGGGTGGGAGGGGGCTGCGGTGGGGGTGGGAGCGGGGCTGCGGTGGGGGTGGGAGCGGGCTGCGGTGGGGTGGGAGCGGGGCTGCGGCGGGAGGCGGGGGTGAGGCTGGAGCTCGGCTGCGGGGGTGAGGCGGGAGCTGGGCTGCGGCGGGAGCGGGGCTGCGGCGGGAGCGGGGCTGCGGCGGGAGCGGGCTGCGGTGGGAGGCGGGGGTGAGGCTGGAGCTCGGCTGCGGGGGTGAGGCGGGAGCTCGGCTGCGGGGGTGAGGCGGGAGCTCGCTGCGGGGGTGAGGCGGGAGCTCGGCTGCGGGGGTGAGGCGGGAGCTCGGCTGCGGGGGTGAGGCGGGAGCTCGGCTGCGGGGGTGAGGCGGGAGCTCGGCTGCGGGGGTGGGGCGGGAGCTCGGCTGCGGGGTGGGGCGGGGCTCGGCTGCGGGGTGGGGCGGGGCTGCAGCGTGCGGCGGGGGCTCGGGGCTGCAGCGTGGGTTATTCCCCTTTTAGTTTGTCGCTCTTTGCAGAGTGCAGGCAATGGCCCAGACGTGGTCAGTTTGCTGCGAAATGGCAGGATAAACCCCTTGACATTAACTTGTTGCTTGCTGGAATTGTCTGCCGATCGGTCCATGCTTCTATCAGACGCGCCGTGCGAGCCAGAGTTGAAAAGGAATAACACCCAGTATGTTTACAAAACGATGGAGCACACAAAGTGAGCGATTGGGTCACATGATCCTGACCTTCGTCACGTGAAAACGGAAGTGCTAGGTCAGGTGCTGGTAGGATTCCCAGATTCCCCTATTGTCATGACAGGGAATCATTATAGTAAAGACACAGAGGCGAGTATTATGCTGATAGCCAATACAATTTCTCAAATACCAAAGTATTTAGAGTGAAAAAAATACTTTAAACAGTATATATACATAACCGATAACAATGGTACAGTCCAGCTTCTCCAATCCTCTGACGACCGTTGGCCTCTTCTCTTTTCTGATGCGAGACACATACTGATCTTCTTTTAACCAAACAAACAACGGAAGAACTCAATTCCTTCATGGAAACCTCGAACATGTAGTTGAATCCTTCCGTCAGAAATTCCAACCCAAGGATTAAGCTTCAACGTAGACTCCAACTTGAAGCTCAAGCATGGACGAATATTCATCCTTCAACGAAAACTCCAACACGAAGCTCACGCTCTTCTCCAACGAACAGAACGGACGAACTCTTCCTCGTCCAATGAAAGCTTCGACATGAAGTTTGGGCTGTCGGAACATAAATGTATTAAAGATCACCAAGAGCTTATAATAAGAAGGTTTGAAAAAAATACGTAATGTCTACTGAAACATCAAAACCTAATAACCAAATATAAAGGGTGGGAATAACCCAATTATCGGGTGGGATAATACTCGCCTCTGTGTCTTTATTATAATTATGATTCCCCGTCGTGATAATAGGGGAATCTGGGAATTATCCCACAAGACACGGAGGCGAGTATTATGCTAGTTCAAAGCTTAATTAATTAGTGATAGTGACATGTGACACACTGGTTTAAAATAACACTCCCTAAAGGTGGATTCTCTGGACCAGTCAGCTGTTTTAAGATGTCTACAAGACGACCTCCACGGAAGAGAAAACCTCGGAAGCAGAAGCACTCCGGGATGAATGAGCTCCGAACACGGAGACGACTACACCAGCTCCTGACATGATCCATTTAACCCACCCAGCGAGTGTGGTGGAAGTTACAGAATTGTATGGTTTGCGTAATGATATGAATAACCGTTGGATTAGATAGAAGACCTCTGACAATGAAGTCTTTGTCCTATAGGAAAATTTAACATTTCTCCCCGTGTCGGGTAAAACTTCTTCCCGTTAAGTTTATGGCTCGAACGTGTGAGACTCTATTGCAGGAAATCAAACAAAGTAAAATGGCCAATTTCACAGAAATCAGTTTAATAGACAGAGTTTCATTCTCGGCCACTTATCCAGAAAATTAACTAGAATGACATCCCAGATGTTAGAATGACGGGAACGAGGGGTCGTTTACACTGTATACCCTTCAAAAGCCTACATGTAATGGTGTGCTTCCCGGCAGGAATACCAATAAAATCCTGATGTGAAGCAGGTATCGCCGATCTGAGGTTATTAATCGTACGATACGCTTTACCATCCTCAAATAGATGTGTGAAGAAACTAAACAAGTTACTCAAAGGAACTGATATGGGATCAACTTGATGTTCCATGCACCAAGAAACCCATGAGTTCCATGCGGTACCATATCTCCTCCTAGTAGAGGGGCCCAGGAACTCGACCAAAAGGAGGCAGATGCATCCGAAATGTTGACTGAAGGCCAGTGACCCCTGATATTACACTTAACAGCTTAAAAAATTAGTGAAGACTCAAAGAATTCTGAAGCGTTCCCTCCGGATCTCCCAGGGTGGACGATGGGACACGAATTAGCCTGGGAATGTCCACAGACGGTTTCAGGAGGTGCGGGACCCATGATTGAGACCTCCATAAGGGTGCTATAAGCACTATTGTAGCTAATTGTACTTGTACTAGTCATATTAATGTTGAAATCAGAATGTAGGGAAAGCGTAAAGCATCCAGCTCTGGACCAGAGCATCCGTTGGCAAAGCCATGGGTCTGATCTCCAGCAGTAGTATTGTGGCAAAGGAATATTAAGGCTAGAAGCCAACAAACCTATAGAGAAGGGACCCCAGAGGGATGACAAACTGGCAAATACCCTGGCGTCTAATCTCCAATTGCTGGAGTCTATCAGATATTTTGAATTCCAGTCCGCCATTACATTGCCAAACCCTGGAAGGTATTGGCCTGGACTGATAAATTGAGAGGAAGGCAAAATCCTCAAAAGACGAATGGGAGGCAGGTGAACCGCCATACGTGATTTCACCATATGAAACAAAGGTAATTGCGGGACGCGGGCGCCATAGGCACGGACAGGTATGCGTCCTTTAAATCCAGCTTTACCATCCAATCTCTGTAAACTAGAGTTTCCCTGAGGGTGTGTATGCCCTCCATCTTGAAGTGGTTGTATTCCACTCCCACATTGAGGTCTCTCAGATTTATCACCGGCCTCATGTCGCCCCCTTTCTTGGGCACCAAGAACAGATTGCTTACAAAGCGGGGCCCCTCCGGAGTCACCTCCTCTATGGCTCCTTTGCTCCGCAGAGCTCGTACCTCCGCGTCTACCAACGCCTCGTGGGCGATTGGGAATTTTAACGGTCGAGGAGGGTTTGACTGAACCGGGGGCAGGTCGGTGAACGTGATGGGAAAACCCTGTACAGTGCCCAGGACCCAAGGATCTGATGTGAGCCTTTCCCATGTGTGTGTGAAGCGTGCTATGTGACCCCCAATAACCACATTTAAATGAGGAATAATCTGAGATAGTCTCACCTGCTCCACGACGGGGATACTGGAAACCACGGCCACCTCGGAAGCCACGTCCACGCCAGGGACGGGAGCGGGAGGAAACTCCAGCAAAGCCCGCAGGCTGATTGTAAGTGGCTGAATTAAAGGAGCCTCTGTCGGTGCCCGAAGCACCTCTCCTGCCAGCAGAGTGGCCCCTTCCTCTGCCAGCTCTTCCAAAAACTCGATTAGGGGAAAAAACTTTTTTCATATTTGCCTCCACTTTGTCCAACTGGGTAAAAGTGCCAGAGTACGATCCCAGGTTTTTAATGGATTTTTCCCCAAAAAGGAGGCCCCGTGCCTTGGCACCCAAATCTTTTACAGCCTGGGAGGTAAGATGTGTGTCCATGCGCATTAGCATCGACTTGCGCCTTTCAGCAGCGATTGCGGCATTAGCGCCCCCCAAGAGGCATAGGGACCTCTGTAGCCAGCCGGAGACATCTATAGGGTCTAAGGGGGTATCGTTTAGACGGGCGTCCTCCGAGTCCAGGAGGAAAATTAATGGAGCCGCCACATCCAGGACCTTGTCCTCACAAAGACGCAGAGCATGTTCAATGCCACGTTTGGCCGACCAGCCTTTAACGGCGAGGAAGTCAGCCATGTCCTCATCTACTTTGGGCGTGAGGCATGTTTTCCCCGCAGTGGTGGGGCGGGGGCATTCGGCCTTGAAATTGGCTCTCGTAGCCTGATCCATAGGGGACCGCATATTAGCGTCAACCCACATTTCCACATGTGGAAGGGGTGTCCAGGCTGAGGATCTCGGGTGTAAGACCTCAGAAGCGTGGAACATTGGCTGGCCACGCGGGTCACATACCACATTTTTTTGAGACAACAGTTGTGGTGGTGGAATTTACTCCCCATCGACCGTCAGGTCTGGATCATTCGGGGCGTGAATATCTAACCCCCTCATCCTCCCCGGACACGATGCCGTCGGAGTCCGTATATTCTGGGAGTTGGTCTGAATCCGCAGATTTGGACCATTTCTCAAAAACCGCTACTGTTGCCCCGCGGTCAGGGGCTCTTTTACGCGAGGAGACCTCGCTCGTCTTTTTAGGCAAGTTTACGGGTTGCCAGCCCCTCGAGGAGCTTTATCAATGTGCTTGGTTTTAGCACTGCTCTTGGACCCAGAAGGGCCTGAAATCACGGGCACTGCCGGAGCAGGCGTCACATCAATAGGTTGGGTAGAGGGCCCCAGGTTGTTTGGATAAGTTAGTGACAGAACTAACAGCGTCATGCATTGATGATTTAAAGGCATCAGTTACGGTGGAGACAGCAGAGGACAAAGTGGAGGCTTGGAGATTAGCCTCCAGGGCGGCAAAATGTACAGCCGTTTTGGAGATGCGTTTGGATGGAGGAGTGGGGGAATCCCTGTCTGAGGGACCGTGTACCTGCCGCGAGCTGGAAGCGGAGTCTGAGTCTGCCGCTGAGGAAGGGATTTCTCGACGAGGGGGCTGAGCGGGGCACATTGCAGCAAAGTCTGGAGTGTTTGTGTGTATCCCACGAGGCAGTTTGTGGAGTGAAGCGCGCGAAATTGAAATCCACAGACTGAGAAGGACCCGAGGAGCCACGCGCTGAGATGGGTCACCGCGGCAACCAGTTCAAAGAGAAAGTTAATAACTTACTAGCAGTAAATTCTGGGCATGCTGCCAAGCCATATGAGACAGCCGGCAGCGTCCCGGGGCTCCCGACCCCCGCGGTGTTAGCCGGGCCTCCAGTGTGATTAAATCAATATAACTGTGTTCAAAGATAACCAGGTAAACGGTAAAATACTTTTAAAACAGTAAATAAGGTAAACAGCAGAATTCTTTTAAGAGCAGTAAAAAGATACTTAGCTGATGGGAGCAGCAAAAGAAGAGGCTTAAGCTGCTCCTGCTCAGGATATATATAAACTTGGGGGGTGGTACCAAGGACTGGGGTTGGGACCTCCCCGCTGGGGGGGGGATGCCCCTATGTTTATTTTTTTGTGTTCATTGCATTCATCTTTTGCTGCTGTGGGTGCAATAAAAGAAGTTGGTGCAAATACTCGCCTCCGAGTTCCTGTATTGAAATTCATCATGACACCCCTTAAGGTGCCTCTACTCCCCTTTTTCGGGACCAATTTGACTGGTTAAGGATGTGAATAATTTCGGGATCTAACTCGGGGTTACATTAAGCTTATGTGACAAAGTTGGGGCTGGACACTCAGCCCTCAAATTACTTCTGGTTTGTTTATCCATTGACATACGGATATGCTGTTCTATATAACCAGCCACATGCTCTATGTGTGTCCATTCCACTGACCGGGGATGTTTTAATTGCTCTGGTACAAACATTGAATTTCTTACAGCATCTACCGGATCAATAAGCGGTTTTTAGAATCAGTGGAATCAGGTGAGGAAACTGAATCTGAGGCCTCAGGAGAGGAGACCGGATCGTACTCCGGGTCAGAGGAATTCACCTCACAATCTGACATTGCTTCCTCTCTAGAATGTTCTGAGGAGCTGCCGGTATCTTTGCGCCTCTAGCGCGCTTCCTCTTTCTTTGTCAGCCGGAGTTAACTGGCTCCTTTTTTCGTCACAGTGATGTGCTGTGGGAATTCATTACAAGTACGGGTAGACGTAGGTTTTATGAGGGATATTTTTTGGGAGTTTCTCTTCTCCCTCATTGAAGTCTCAGGGACCTCATTATCCTGTCAGGAATCACTAGATAAAAATCTATCTGAAGTTGGGGAAATTATAAATGAACGTCTGGCTGAGAGATTCTCTAGACATTTTAACCATATTATACTCCAAGTATGGGGGGGGGGCGTGGGCATAATAACGAGGGCACCTTTCTCGTTTATGTATCTAAAAAATGTTTTGTCCCCCTTTTTTACTGACTGAGCTATTTTCTCTTCTGCGTGTGCTTTGGAAGCTCTTATAAATTGCTTTGCCTCTTTCTGCCTAATCTTATAGGTTTGCCGGAGTTGTTTTATAATTATTGAATGCTGTCTTTTTGTTCTTCACTATTTTGGCCACTTCTGCAGAGACCACAGTGGTTTCTTCCCTTTTTTGTTTTTGCTAACAAGTCGAATGCAATTGCCTGTGGCCTTCAATAATGCTTCAATAATAAAGCCAAATAAAGGCAAAGCCTAGCCCCTGCACATAAGTCCCTAACGGGTTGACAATAAATACAAACACAAGCTAACAGTGTGTATAAACAATATGCTAAATTAATATATATAACAATAAAATACAGTGAAAATGTCAATTAATATAGAGCTTGCTGCTAACTCCTCTCATCTCGGCAAGCAGCAAAGAAAAGAGTACCGGCTGGGTGGAGTAGAGGTAATGTCACTGCTCTGCATGGAGAGAGCCTGTGGAGTCATGGGTTCAATCCCAGCGAGCAACATCTCCAGTAAGTGTCCTTGGCAAGACACCTAACGGTACATACTCGCCACCCAGGACATACTTGAAAACCAGAGAAATCTCAATGTATCCGTCCTGGAAAAATACTTTCACAAAAAAAAAAAAAAAAAGAGGCCAACGGTCGTCAGGATTGGAGGAGTTGGACTGTACCATTGTTATCTGTTATGTATATATATATACTGTTTAATGTATTTTTTTCACTCTCTAAATACTTTGGTATTTGAGAAATTGTTCTTTGCTGCTGTCGGCTTAAGTAAAGAAAAGCTAGCATAATAAGAGCCTCCGTGTCTTGTGGGATAATTAGAGTATGACATTGTTTACTTTAATGCAGGTAAACATCAAATCCTTAGAAGATGTGGTCAGAGCGTACCTGAAGCTCGCGGAAGAGCGCACAGAGGCTGCCAAGGAGTCCTCTCAGCAGATGGTCTTGGACATTGAAGATCTGGATAACATTCAGACACCTGAGAGGTAAGCAGGATATCTGTGATGCACAGCTAGAGATACGGTAACTTAGTGGCAAGTTGTTTAAATGACCTTTGTGTACTCCAGGGACGTGCAGGCAGGGGAGGCAGAGCCGCACCTTCCATTAAGTGATAAGTTAATAAACTAAAAACACTCACCTGCTCCTCCCGCTGTCAGCTCCATCCTCTGCAGGCATTCGTTTTCCCAGCCTACCCAATTTGCATAGCAGGACGTCTCCCCGCTGCGCTAATTGCGTAAACTGCTCAAGATGTCAGAGACAAGTGCTGCCTATTTCCTGATCACTGCTCTCTAGTGCCGCACAGACTGACAGCCACTGAGAGAGCATTGGAAAAGCTTGGACCAATGGGAAAGCACCAAAAAACGCCTGCATTAAAGGACTGCCTCTGATTGACAGGAAGGGGCACATCTAGCAGTTAGACATGCCCCTTCCTGTCAATGATAGGCCAGGTAGCCCTCCAATGCAGGCTGTGAGAAGATTGCATGATGGACAACCCCTGACTGGCTGCGTGGGCAGCTGCAGTCCAGGAGCCTGGCACAGGGCTGCTCTGCCACTCAGATCTGCATCAGCTGGGGATGCCCATTTATACCCCAGGCTGGTTGTCTGCTAACTGGGGCTGGAAGAATGCACAGCACATCTGCCCCCATGAGGGATCTGATGGGGTGCAGCAGCCTCCCCCTCTGCCAGGTGCCCATGCTGGAATAAGAGCTGACACTGAGGAGGAGGGCATAGGTTTGCAGGGATCATGGGCACAGGGTTCTGCAGCAGGAGATAGAAGGGTCTGCTCCAGACTATATCCTGTCTCATAGCAATGATGGTGCTGGCAAGTGGAGCTTTCCTCTTTATATGGTCCAGAAAGCCAAGGAGTCAGAGGTGCAAGCTTTGAAATTCAAGCACCAGCAGGAAGCCTTCTTTGCCCAGCTGCAAGGTAAGTGACCTCACGGGGGAGAGAGGGTTAATGATGGGGAGGGAGAGGCCATGGCTTTCCTCTGTGCTGATTTCCTGATGTGCAGATAGTGCTTAGCTGCCAATCTGTATGATGTATTGTACCTCTAGCCAGGCTGCCTGGGGAGGGACAGGACAGGCGGGGGACTCGGCAGATGCAAAGTTGCTAGCAAGACTCTCACAACTCCTTCTACCAGGGCTGTAGGATCACAGCGTGTGCTTCATGGGTCACTAGCTTGGGGCTGGGGTGTCAGATCTCCATTTTGCTCCCTGGTCAGTGCCTGAAAGTGCTGCCCTGCAGAGTGCAGCAGTCAGGTTGGGTCTGTTTTCCAGTTGGGTCAGTGGCTTGCTTTCCCTTCAGTATAATATGAATGGTGCTTTAAGGAAATCGAATGGATATGGCCAGGCTCCTCTTAATACTTTGTTATAGGGGCAGCATATTGTGTGTATGTTTTTACAGTGCCAGTCTCTTTACACACTCCCTTTCTTTAACATGCTGTGTGTATGTATATTTATATCTCCAATCTGTGTGTGTGCTTTGCCAGGGGCAAGCGTTTGGTTAACCTTTTATGAGCCTGAAATACTGAAGAGAGTGTAAGCTATAGTGAGGCAGCACAATGATTCAATAATACTATCATGGTTATTCAGAGAGAGGTGAAAACGTTGAGAATTGGCAGGAGAATAAACAGCCAATTTGGAAAGTGAGATAAATGGGAGAATTTTTCTGGTTTGACTATTTTGACCTAGAATTTGCCATTCTCCAGTCATTCTTCTGCTTTTCACCGCTCTCTGAATAACCCTGATACAGGGCTATTCAGAAAGAGGTGTAAACCTTGAGAATGAATGGAAAATTCTAGGTCAAAATAGTCAAACCAGAAAAATTCTCCCATTTATCTCACTTTCCAAATTGGCTATTGGGTCTACAATTGTGGAATTTTCCTAAGGACTTGGAGACGAGTATTTGCCTTTTTTCATTTAACATACTTGAAGTGAAACAAACAAAAAAACTTTCCCCACAACAGGGTTAACCCACGATCCCCACAGTCCTTCCCCAACGGTCCATATAGCTCCGCCCCTTAGGGTAGCTCCTCTTTTTTATTGATGAACCGAGGCCATACATCCAACAGGTACTCGTAGAAATCCCAACGGGGAGGAAACAAAGGAATCCGACGTGGAAAACTGAAGAACGAACAATCAAAGGATCCTCATGCTGAAATAAAGCAAAGACACGTAAAGGTGATTAGCCCCTGAGCCATAACTATGTGCATAAAAATTTTTTTTAACGCCAGAAGAACCACAGGCGAAGACCAAAATCAATAAAGTTTATTGAGAAATATGCCAAACAAAGAACAAACCTTAATGAAGCCTCGCTTGCGCATAAATAACAGACACAAATCATTTAATAACACAAAACCAAGAAGTACATCAAAGGGAGGGAGAATACGGGCGGGAAATACTCGCCTCCGAGTCCTTATTAAAATTCGAACTTTCCGTCATGAAATAGGAAAATTCTACAATTTTATCATAGGACTCGGAGGCTCATATTTGCCAATTCAAAGCTAATCAAAGTAGTCGGAGAGGAATCCAGGTGTTATACTCCATTGAACCCATCTGTATTAGATGGAACCGTGGATGATACATGTTCCTGTTGCCCAGATCTGCAACCACAGCTGTCTAGATCAGACAGAAAAGTCTTGGACTCGTCATGAGAACCAGAAATCAGCCAAGCTAATAGACGAAGATTGTCTTGCAGGAGGAGAGGATGATGAAAGCCGTCAACGTCCTGTAGGAGGTTCCGGAGATGTGGGAGCATTCTAGGGCAGTCGATTGCCAACTCCAGCAGGGATGGGAACCATGGTTGACCTGACCTGGAGTTATTATAACAATCGTCGCCTCTTGTATCCGAACCTGGGAAATCGTCCGTGTGATGAGAGCAAATGGAGGAAAAGCATAATGGCGAGTCTCAGACCAGTTCTGGAGAAAGGCATCCGTAGCCAACTCTTCAGGATCCGGTTTCCAACTGAAGAGAGGAAGTTGAGTATTCAACTTGGACGCAAATAAATCCCACTAAAGGGGTCCCCACAGAGAATGGATATCCAAGAAAACCGATGACAGAATGCGCCAATCCCCCGAGTCTAGCAGATGTCTAGAATTCCAATCCGCGATCTGGTTGGAAAGGCCTGGGATGAATTGAGCCTGGACCCAGATATGAGCGTGGAGACAGAAATCCCTAAAGGAGGTTGCCCTGCCGGCCAGGGATTCTGACCTGGGGGGCCCCCCATAGCGTTGATATAACGCACTGCCGGGAAATTGTCGAGGCGACGAATTCTTGAAGCATTGAAGAGCAAATAGACCCGCTAACAATTCCAAGGTATTGATATGGAGAACTCGATCAGAGCTGGACCATTGACCACCCGTCTCTAAACCATCACAGTGAGCTCCCCAGCCCAACCCGCTGGCATCTGAATCAATAACGAGGGTCGGATGAGGAGGAATCAGATGTTTCCCATTCCAGGCTGACTTGTGAGTATGCCACCACTGCAGGTCTTCTTGAGCATCCTCCAATAGATGGATAGCGTCTGGAAAGTCCAAACCATCCCGTAGGGAACGAGCTTTGAGACGTTGTAGGGCTGGATAATGAAGCGGCGCTGGAGTGATCGCCAACCTTGCAGCCACCAAAAGCCCAATCACCCTGGCCAACATCTGTAGTGTAGGAGCTGAATGACGGAGAAGAGATGAAACCTCCTTTCGGATGTCGTGCATCTTGGAAACGGGCAGGAAGAGCATCAGATTGTGCGAGTCCAAAAGATAACCCAAAAACTCAATTGTGTTGGAATCAGAAGGGATTTCTGTTCGTTGACAAGGAAACCCAGGTCTTGAATCCGAGTAATAGTCCATTTGAAGGTGAGTCAGAAGAACCTCTCATGAGTGGGACATCAGGAGAATATCATCCAAATATATAACTAGACGTACTCCTCTCGAACAAAGCGCGGCGACAACCGGCTTCAGTAACTTTGTGAAGCACCATGGAGCTGAAGAAAGGCCAAAGGGGAGACACCTGAAACGCCAAACTCTGCCTGAGCAACTAAATTTCAGAAAATCCCCGTGAGAAGTATGAATGGGAACCGTAAGGTAGGCGTCCTTAAAATCCATTTTGACCATCCAGTCGTCTTGAAGCAGGACATGATGAAGAGTGTGAATGCCTTCCATCTTGAAATGTCTGTACCTCACAGACTTGTTCAATACGCGAAGATTGACTGGACGCATGCCTCCACCTTATTTACACACCAGGAACATGGTGCTCATAAAACCTTCCGAAGGATGAGCTGGTTCCACGGCGCCTTGCGGATAAGATCTCGTATTTCCTCCTGAACCAGTGACTCCTGAGCATGCGTGAAATAGAGCTGCGCTGTGGCGTGACGCTGCGTTGGAGGTTCGACAAAATCTAAGCATCAGTTGAAAGATTAACCCAATTTTGATAAAATAGCCCGATATGACCACCTATTTTCTGCCCATGAAAGGGAATTACATGAAATTCTCTCACCTGAAGGTCTCCTGAAAGTTGGCCCTCTGCCTCAGGCCGGGCCTCCGCGCCATGGTCTGGCTCTTGAGTGGAAAAGTTGTGTGCTGGTGGACGTGTAGGACTGATATTGGTAGGAAGGGCCTGCACGGCCGTAAGAGCGACCCCCCCCCCCCCTGCCTCTTCCAGCCCTGTGAGAGCCCTGACCCGGGAGGACTCTCTTAATAGTGGATTCTGCTTTATCCAGTAAAGAAAATGCACATACATAGGTGTTAAGTTTCTTGGCAAAAGGATCCCCAAATAGTAGGCCTTGGGCTACGTCACTCGGGTCAGTGGTTGCCAATGTGGGAGAATTGGGGGTCCATTTTGAGGAGAATGGTTTTCCTCCGTTCGGAAGCCAGGGCTGCATTGGCATTTCCGAGAAAACATAGGGACCTCTGTAATGAGCCACACAATTCGGCGTGGTCAATAGAGGTATGTGAGAGTCTAGCACAGTCCACCACATCCAGTGCCTTAACTAGTGGTCCTGTGGTGTCTAGAATTTTGTCTTGACAAGTTCGCATAGCGAAATAAATCCCCTTCTTAGCAGACCAACCTTTGTTGGCCATAAACTTTTGGAAGGCCTCATCGACCTCTGGGGTGATGCAGGTCTTCCCTTCAGTAGTGGATCTGGGACATTCGGATTTTAAATTGGAACGAGAGAATTTATCTATGGCACAACGCATGACAGAATCTACATATTTCTCGATGTGGGGTTGAGGTGTCAAAGCTGACGCATTTGGGTGGGAAATATCCTTGGGGTTACCCTGTGGATCATAAATAGTGTTGCCCACTTGTATAGGAGGTTCCTCCTCCTCTCCCATTAATTCATCTACCTCAGGTGCATACAAATCAAAGGGGTCATCCCCCGCATCTTCCCCGTACTCAGGGTCTATTACCACTGAGCTGGTTCGCACGGGGACGAGACTCCAGTCACTGACTTTGGGTCTCTTATCGGCCGGTTTTTGCGCTCTGCGGTCAGGGGCCCTTTTGCGAGAAACATGCTCGCCCATCGGTTCAGGCATTGGTGCGGGGATTCCAGCCCCTCCAAAAGCACCTCTTAGGGCAAAGGTCTGGGAACCAGAGGGTCTGGAGACAGACGGGGCATTGGAGCGCATCAGGGACCTATTCCTGTCCTCTATCTGACACATGGGGGCACAGGTAGGATGTGAAGGGGAAGCTGTGGCAAAGGCAGAGCAGCTGGCTGGCTGGGGTACAGCGTGGAGCATAGTTACCACATCCAGCATAGACTGTTTGAGAGAGGCATGCAGGTCACTGACAGCTGATGAAAGCGTGGATGATCTTGATGACCGCAGGGAGCTTTCCAGAGCAACAAATCTCTTCTTAGAGCTGGATTTTTTTATGGTGGTGATGAGGTTCAGCTAGAGGAGTCTTCCAAGCCTGGGAAAGGGGGGGAGGGAACTGTCCTCCTAAACAGAACATCGAGAGTTCCCAGATTCCCCTATTATCCTGACGGGGAATCATAATTATAGTAAAGACACGGAGGTGAGTATTATGCTATCTTTTCTTTACTTACGCCGATAGCAGCAAAGAACAATCTCTTAAATACAAAACAAAGTATTTAGAGAGTGAAAAAAACACGTTTAAACAGTATATAGTCATAACAGATAACAATGGTACAGTCCAGTACAACAATGGTACAGTCCAACTCCTCAAATCCTGACAACCGCTGGCTCTCCTTTTCTGATGCGAGACAGTACCGATTCTTCTTTAACCAATCAAACAGAAGAACTTCATTCCTTCATGGAAACCTTGAACATGTAGTTGAATCCTTTCGTGACAAATTCCAACCCAAGGATTAAGCTGTCAGAGAAAACAACATATTAGAGATCACCAGAGCTTGTTAACAAATGGTCGAATGATCTATAACCTATTGGACACTTAACATTCACGTCAGATATTAGGGTGGGAAACCGATTCTCCACATTTGGGCGGGATAATACTCGCCTCCGTGTCTTTATTATAATTATAGAATTTAGCTAAGTATGACGATAAGTTAGAATTTTAATACATCGACTCTGAGGCTCCTATTGCTTCTCTTTCTTGCTTTAATTAACATAGCAGCAAGTGGCAACTAGCAAGAACTTTGAAAAATATGAAGCATTTATATTGAATAAAGAGAAAACATAACAGTAATAACAGGTATATGGTATCTTCTAACACCCCTTCCACTCCTTTGGATCTGTCCTCTTTCCTGTTCAGTGCCCATCAAAACCGATCCACGTCCCTCCTACTTCCTCTTTCTTTGCTGTACGAGGTGATCAGTGTAGGTATATAGGGAACCCAAAGGGCAATCCACCGGGAACCAGGAAATCCGTTATGAGTCTGAGGAAAGAAAAAACATGAGTGGAAGATATTGGATCCGCAGACCCAGGAAACAACCAAAACCACAATAGCGGCGGGAGAGGTGGGCAATACTCGCCTCAGAGTCTTATTAAAATTCTAACTTATCGTCATACTTAGCTAAATTCTATAATTTTAACCCTTTCGCTGCTGAGGCTTTTCCCGCCCCTGTGCTGAGGTCATTTTTACCGGTTTTGCTCATCATGTTTAAACGTGTTTTGAAGGCTTATTTTAGTATATGACCCAGACATATTATATATCGTTCTTTCCGTCAGACTCGGCAGATTAATAATATGTCATTATTATATGTATACGTTATGTCATGTCTGTATATTATAACAAAAAATGCAATAAAATATGTATTTTCAATTTACAATGTGTAAAGTGTTTTTTTTCACATTTTAACATGCGAGCAATTGCGGTTATATTTTGTATGGGGTGCGCTTGTTAAAAAAATTAGAGATGGGGTCTCGTTAAATTTTTTTTTGGGGAAAATTACACTATTTTTAACAAACGCACCGCATACAAAAATCGTTAGTGCAGCATCATTGTTCACATTATAATTGAAATGGGAACAATATTGCTGCATTAACAAACCAAAAAAAAGAAGAATTTTTTTTTTTTTTTTTTACAACATTTTTCACAGTAGTGTTTGGTATCGTTGGAACGGCCATGCTCTGGCCGATCCAACCATACCAAAATTTAACCCCTAGCTGCCACGGATCGGGAGATAGGGAGTTCATTGGAACTCCCTATCTCCACCGTTGGTGGCAGTTAGGGGTTAAGTCCAGGACTGGCGTCATCGTGCTACGCACGATGACGCCAGTCCTCAGGGGGAGTTCCCGGAGGCTTGGCCGACATCCAAGATGTCGGCCAGCTCCGGGAAAGGATCGCGAACCGGCGCTTTTCAGCGCCGATTCGCGATCCAGCTCCCCAGGGGTTAATGCCAGGCACCATTTGGAAGGGCAGGCTGTGCCCTTCCAAATGATGCCTGGGTTAACCCCCGCAGAGCTGCTGATCGGGAGGGAGAGAGGTCCGAAGGACCTCCCTCCCCCCCCTCCCTTTCAGGCGCCTCCTCCGCACATGCAGGGGGGGGGGCGCCTGAATTAGGTGTCATCGCGCTGCCGCGATGACACCTAATACCAGCGGCTGCGGTTCCGGATGAGCGGCTGACATCCAGGATGTCAGCCCGCACCGGAGGGGCCAGCGATCGGCCGGAACTCGGCCGAACGCTGACCCCAATGGGAGGACGCGCTCAGTGCGTCCTCCGCATACCAGCGGTAATGCGGAGGACGCGCTGAGCGCGTCCTCCGCATTGAAGTGGTTAATACATCGACTCTGAGGCTCCTATTGCTTGTTCAAAGCTAACCCACAACTGCGGATGACCAATGAACAACAGGCTTGAAATAAAATGAGCGGAAGGTGGACTCCCTGGACCAGTCAGCTGATCGCAATAAGTCCTCCAACCGACAACCTGCCGAAACAGCGGAAGAAGCAACAGCGCTACAAACCGAATGAGCTCCAAAAATTTAGGTATCTACACCCGCTAACACAAGAGCCAGCGCGCGAGCGTAGTAGAACCTACCGAAGCGAAGGGAGATTGGAAAGAAATAGAGGTGAAACCTCCGTGCCCCGGAGGGCGGTAGTACGAGATTCGTATTCCTGAAGGCAAAGGACTGGGCATAAAGCCGGACGTGACGGGAAGGCCGGGTAAAAGGCAGACGAAATGGACGTTTTGGTACGGCGGGAGATGTCAAAGCGCACGCCTTCTGGTATGAAAGAACGAGCTTTGAAGTCCAACGCCCTGACATCAGCCACCCGTTTGCAAGAAATCATGCAAAGAAGGGCCAATAATTTCGCCGAAAGCTGACGTAGGGTTAAATCCTTGTTAGAGGGCCATTGTTCCAAAAAGTCAAGGAGGATATGCACGTCCCAAGTTGTCGTATATCTAGGCAACGGAGGACGGTCAGATCGGATACCTTTTAAGCAGACACACCAATGGATGTTTGCCCATAGGTGTCCCCTGAAAACCCACGTGGTAAGCTGATAAAGCTGATCTATATACATTGAGAGTACGATAAGCCTTGCCTTGGTCGAAGATATCCTTAAGGAAATCCAAAACAAAGCTCAAAGGGGCCTGGAAGGGATCTTGATCCCTTGACAAACACCAATGATGCCAGGTGAGCCAAGCTGACTTGTAGCAGGATCGAGTACCTGGGGCCCACGCCTGGCGTAGGAGTGCAGTAGTTCGGTTCGAAATCTCTCCGGCTCCCCCGGGCGTCCCGAAACAAGTGAGGCCAATAACTGACTGGATCCTGATGACAGAGGGTGAGGTTGCCCGGAGGCGTCTCTCAGGAGATCCGGGAGAGTCGGGAGAACACGGGGAACATCCATGAGGAGATCCAATAGTACAGGGAACCAAGGTTGGTTCTGCCAAAAGGGTGTGATGATCACAATCTGGGCCTGTTGCGTCCTGACCTGACGCAGTGTGCGAGCTACCAGTTGAAATGGCGGGAAGGCGTACTGGCGAGCCCCGGACCAATCCTGAAGGAAAGCGTCCGTTGCCTCTGCCAGTGGGTCTGGCCGCCAACTGAAGATCGGAAGATGGGCGTTGAGCCGACTGGCAAAAAGATCCGCGTGAAAAGGTCCCCAAAGGGATGTCACGTCGGAGAAAGCTGCCGAGCTCAGACTCCAATCCCCGGAGTCCTCTGTCTCGAGTTCCAATCCGCGAATTGGTTTGAGATACCTGGAATGAACTGTGCTTGGACCTCGATCCCGGTCTGAAAACACCATTCCCAGAGGCGGAAAGCCATTGTTGTCAGAAGGAGGGAGCGAGGTCCGCCCAGCGAGTTGATGTATCGAACTGCTGGGAAGTTGTCCATCCGGAGGAGGACTGAAGGATGAACGCGATCTTTGAGGAAACTCTGCAGTGCAAAAAGTCCTGCCAGGAGCTCCAGACCGTTCATGTGCAGTTGACGCTCCTGCACAGACCAACGACCTCCCGTGGAGGAACCGTTGCAATAAGCACCCCAACCTGACCCACAAGCGTCTGAGTCAATTGTAAGCGTCGGGGGTGACACCAGGATAGGCCTGCCGTTGCAGGAGTGGAGGTGAACGATTCACCATTCCAAGTCCAGTCTGGCCTCTCCCGAGAGAGAGATCTGAGCGGAGTAGGGGAGACCTCGTCTGAGAAAAAGGGCCTTCAGGCGTTGGAGGGCCCGATTATGTAACTGGGCTGGTTTGACAGCTAGCCGTGTGGCCGCTAGGAGACCGATCACGCGAGCTAGATCCCGTAGGGATGGGGTGTGAGCCTCCAAAAGGGACCGAACCTCGCGTAAGATAGATCGGCACTTGGGTAGAGGGATAGTGATAGACATCGTGACACTGTGCACCCCGAATCCCAGAAATTCCAGGGTTTGAGATGGAGAGAGGATTGATTTTTCCTGATTCACCAGAAAACCCAGAGACTGGAAGAGACTGACCGTCCAATATACGTGGAGGCGTAGCTGAGCTTCCGAGGAGGCCATCAGCAACACGTCGTCCAAATATATAATGAGACGGACCCCTTTGGCGCATAGCCATGCCACGACCGGTTTCTGCATCTTGGTAAAACACCAAGGAGCCGAAGAGAGGCCGAACGGCAGGCAGCGAAATCGCCACAGGTCGGGGCCCCAACGGAACTGAAGGAAATCCCGCGATTCTTTGGCAATAGGGATGGTCAGGTATGCATCCTTGAGATCCACTTTTGCCAACCAATCGCGGGGTCTCAATTTCTTGGAGCATGTGCATGCCTTCCATCTGGAAATGACAGTAAATCACTGACCCATTCAACTCCTTGAGGTTGATAACTGGGCGAACACCTCCGCCCTTCTTGGGGACCAAGAACAGGTTGCTCAGGAAGCCCGAGGGTCCCCGCGGGGCCCGTTCTATGGCTCCTTTTTGGTATAGTTCTGTAATCTCCCGCTCCACTAGCGCCTGACCGTCCCCTGAAAAGGGGAGAGGGGGAGGGATATGCAGTTGGAGCGGGGGAGAAGAGAACTCAAGAACAAAACCTAGAACCGTATTGAGGACCCAAGGGTCCGACGTAATGCGACACCATGCTGTGTGAAACAATTTTAAACGACCTCCTACTTTGGTCGTAGACGGATGAAGGTTTAAAGGTACCTGTATGCCTGAAGGTTGAGGACGAATGACCGCCTCTGGAACCCCGGAATCCCCTCCATGGTCGGGATCGGGAAGGGAAGAACGGGGACGGCGCGGGAGCCGTTGCAGTGGAGGGATTACCTCCTGCGGGACCTGAAGCGAAGGGTTTTGCACGGCCGGCAGCTCGGCCCCGATATCCACCGGCCCGTGGAAAAACCCCGGAGAACACTTTCTTGAGTGAATTGGACACTCGTTCCATGGTATTGAAGGCCCCGGAATATTCATTCAGATCTCTGAGGAAAGTCTTCCCAAACAAAGCCCCATTGGCTGCAGCGCCCAATTCATTATCCGCCACACCAGCTAATTGGCGATCCATCTTGAGTAAAATACATTTACGCCTTTCAGAAGCTAATGCCGTGTTGGCGTTACCCAAAAAACTTAGAGACCGTTGAGTCCAGTTAGTTATCTGGACCGGGTCCAGGGGCTCCCCGGAAAGTTTTGCTCTTTCTGCTGTATCCAGCAATTTTATCAGAGGACCCATAGTGTCCAGTAGTTTGTCTTGGCACGCCTTAAAAGCATGGTCTATGCCCTTGCTGGGCGTCCAGCCTTTAGGGGTGACAAAATCTACAAATGCCTTATCCACTTCGGGTGTTAAGCACGTCTTACTGCTCGTGGTGGGGCGAGGGCATTCCGCTTTCATGCGGTTTCGTGTGTTTTTATCCAGGGCTTTCCGCACCTGCGCATCAATCCACTTTTCAACGTGGGGTAATGGGGACCAATCTGTGGACCGTGGATGGGACAGGTCCTCTGGGCAGAAAAGGGGGTTCCCCAAAGGGTCATAGATAATGCCCGGGCGGGCTGCCGTATCAACCTCTAAGGTGTCTTCAGTGAACTCCTCATCTGAGGCATAGACGTCTATGACATCGCTAGTGTCATCCTCCTCCGAATCAGGGATAGAGTCCTGAAGCGGGGCAGGGACAATAGCGGTGTCAGGGTTGGAAACAGAAGGCAATTTAAATCTCTTGGAGTGAGATGATGTTGTGTGTGCAGGAGCCCGTTTACGGGGTGCAGCAATGGGGGATGGGTGCACGTGTCCCGGCATTGTTGCGGGGATGCCAGCCCCTCCAGTCATGTGTCGTGCTTTTTTCACAGACTGTTTCCCCGTGGTGGTCAGGGGGATCTCGGGGGGGCCTCACCGCGGTGAGTGTATTGCCCATGTCATAATCCGCCAGTGGCGGGGGGTTATCAGGGTGGCGATTTTCTGCCATAATATCTTTTAATGAGCGGGTAAAATCTGCAGATAAAACTGAAACCGCTTTAAATACAGCAGAGTCAATGGACGCCTGCATGTAAGGGTCTAAGGTGGGAGGCTGGGAAGGAGCCATCTGTGCCTGCACAAGCACGGGAGGTTGGGATTGCTCACCCGCACTCTCATCGGAGGACTGTGCTGAGATCTCCGCCGGGGAGGCTACACGTTGCGGGGTCTTTCCACGAGGCATGGCGCTGTATGAAGCCGGGAGAATGTGCGGAATTTCCCCTGCGTGCGCAGACCTATCGGGTACACCCCGCCCACCTAGCCAGCGAGCGCGTGCAGCGTCTCAGAGGCAGGCAGACGGGGTTACACCGCGGTCACCAGGAGGATCAAAGGGAAACTTGAGAAAAAAACGCAAACGCCGCGGTTAAAGCCGGGCGCTCGCTAGAGACTAAACACAAATAAATCACTGTATAAACACATGTATGTATGTATATCCCAAAATCAATTGTCAAAAACGGGATATTGCAGCAGAGATAATATATATACTTATCTAGTCGCCGAGCAGCTAAGAAAGAGGAAGTAGGAGGGACGTGGATCGGTTTTGATGGGCACTGAACAGGAAAGAGGACAGATCCAAAGGAGTGGAAGGGGTGTTAGATACCATATACCTGTTATTACTGTTATGTTTTCTCTTTATTCAATATAAATGCTTCATATTTTTCAAAGTTCTTGCTATTTGCCACTTGCTGCTATGTTAATTAAAGCAAGAAAGAGAAGCAATAGGAGCCTCAGAGTCGATGTATTAAAATTATGATTCCCCGTCATGATAATAGGGGAATCTGGGAATTATCCCACAAGACACGGAGGCTCTTATTATGCTAGTTCAAAGGTTAATTAACTAAAGAATGCGACATGTGACACATTGGTTTAAAATAAAATTCTCTAAAAGTGGATTCCCTGGACCAGTCTGTCTTTAAGATGTCCTCAAGACGACATACACAGAAAAAAGCTCCTGAAGCAGAAGCACTCCGGGAAGGATGAGCTCCGAACACGGAGACGTCCACACCAGCTTCAGACATGATCCATTTAACCCACCTAGCAAGAGTGGTGGAAGAAACTGATTTGTATGGTTTGCATAAAGATCTGAACAATCGTTGTGATACACCAGCTCTGTTAGAGAACGTAACCCTTTCATATTCCTTCAACGGGCTGGACAAAGTTGAGGACGCTGAGGAAAAGCTGGATAGAAAACCTCTGACAATTAAGTTTTTGTCCTGTTAGAAATCACAAATCTCACTCCTGATGGAGAAAAACACCTTCCCGTTAAATCTAGGGCTCGAACAACTGAGACCCTTTTGCGGGAAACTAAGCAAAATAAAATGGCTAATTTTGCCGAAACTTGTTTGGACAAAACTTCGTTATCAGGCCAACTCTCCAAGAGATTAAAAACATTGACATCCCAGGTGTTAGAGTAACGAGAACGAGGTGGTCTTTTACACCGTATACCCTTCAATAATCTACATACCATTGGATGTTTCTCTGCAGGAATCCCGTCAAACCCTTGATGTGAAGCAGATATTGCCGATCTGGAATTATTGATTGTGCGATATGCTTTCCCATCCTCAAATAAACGAGTGAAATAACTTAACAAGCTACTCGAAGCTGAAACGGGATTAATACGTTGTTCCAAACTCCAAGAGGCCCAAGCATTCCATGCGAATCTGTCTCCTTCTGGTAGATGAGGCCCAGGAACTCGACAACAACGAGGCAGTTGCCTCCGAAATGTCGATGGAAGGCCAATGACCCCTGATATTTTCCATGCTATCAACCGCAACGAGTGAGGATTCAAGATAATGTGAAGTGTCCCCCCTGGATCCCCCAGAGTGTATGGTCAAACCTGGATTAACCTGGGAACGTCCACAGACAGTTCCAGAAGTAGCGGGAACCAAGGTTGGGACCTCCACAGTGGTGTTATGAGAACTATCGTAGCCAATTGCGATTGTACGAGTCTTATTACCGCTAGAATGAGGACGAATGGTGGAAATGCATAAAGCGTCCCTAGCGGCCATATCTGAACTAGAGCATCCGTGGCTAGAGCCATTGGATCTGGTCTCCAACTGTAATACTGAGGTAGTAGTGTATTGAGGTGCGAGGCAAATAGATCTATAGAAAAAGGACCCCAGATAAATGACAATTTGGCAAATACCTCGGTATCCAATCTCTGGAATCTATCAGATATCGTGAATTCCAATCCGCCACTACATTGTGGAGGCCTGAACTGTTAGACTGAGGCAAAACCCCCAAAAGGTCTTTGCAGTCTCTGCCAACCGTTAGGAGGTCCCAGATCCAAAGTGGTTGATGTAACGCACTGTGGACAGATTGTCCATCTTGAGAAGAATGGAACTCACTTGGAAATGTTTGAATAGCAAACAGTTTGCGGCAAAGTTTCAATCTACCTCTGTAGTGTCCCATCTGCCGCCTGTGGAAAGCGAACCGCATCGCGCGCCCCACCCAGATCTGCTGGCGTCTGATTCTGACCAATTCTGGTATTGGATGGATGATGGTCCTGCCATTCCATGATTCCAAATGGTTCAGGCACCATTGCATCTTTCGATTCGTCGTCTAAAGAGATGAAATCTGGATAAAGCCATCCCCTCCTCAGATATCGCGCCTTCAGATGTTGAAGGGCCCGATAATACAGTGGTCCTGGAAAGACCGCTTATATTGCTGAGGAAAGTAGACCTAGGAGGCGAGCTAACCATCGTAATGGGAACTCCTGTGCCGACAGAAGACGTCTGATTTCCTTGTGGATCAACCGAACTTTGGTTGAAGGCAAAGAAAGACATCTCTGTGGAATCTACGGTAAAACCTAAGAATTCAATTAACTGTGTTGGTGTGAGAACCGATTTCTTGTAGTTTATTAGGAAACCCAAATTGGACAACAGATTGCTTGTCCAATCTTTGAACTGTCAATGTTTGATCCTTTGCCAGGCGAATATCGTCTCAGTAAATTACTAGACGCACTCCCCTGCTGCGAAGAAACGCTGCTACAGGCATCATTACCTTGGTGAAACACCAAGGGGCGGGTGACAGACCGAAAGGTAGGGACTTGAACCTCCAAAGGGTGCCCTCCCAATGAAACTGAAGGAAATCCCTGCTGGTAACCTCTATCGGTATCGTCAGATATGCATCTTTTAGGTCTATTTTGACCATCCAATCTTGCGGAGTTAAGACTCCTTTTAATGATGGAATGCCCTCCATTTTGAAATGGTTGTAGACAACGTACTCATTTAATTGTTTCAAATTGATTACAGGACGGAAATCCCCGTCTTTCTTTTTTACCAGAAATATATTGCTTAAAAAGATTTCCCTCTGAGGTATCACCTCCTCTATGGCATTCTTTCTTAAAATATTTTTTACTTCTAGTGAAGTAATGGCTCTGTCTTTTTTGGGCATAACCATTATTCCCGGAGATATAGTCTGTATCGGATGTGAAGTGAAGTCTATCCTGAAACCCCGAACTGTCTGAAGAACCCATGAATCCGATGTGATTATTTGCCATTGATTGAAAAAATTTAATGTCCTCCCCCCCCCCCCCCCCACCTCTCCTATGGAAAAACATTGGAGTGAAGGTATACTCACCAAAGGATCCTGATCTCCTAGATCCCCTGTAACCACGATGATGGAAAGGTCTGGATCTTTGCGGCAAAAAGGTGGGTTTATTGGGGCCTCTTGATAAGAGGATCTGAAAGCAGCTCTTGAGGCCCTGGTTTTTCCCGGCCCTGCCAAAAACCCTATTCGGGAAAGCTTTCCTTATGTTGGCCTTGACTTTGCCAACTGTCGAAAGATCCCGAATAATCCGACATTTCTTTGAAGATCCCTTCTCCAAAAAGCATGCCTTCAGCACTGGAACCTGGCTCGTTAGTTGCCAGAGAAGCTACTTTAGAATCAATCTTAAGGAGAATTGAACGTCTCCTCTCGCTTGAAATGGCCGTGTTCAGATTCCCAAACACACAGACCAATCTTTGTATCCAGCCCCTGTATTCTAACAGGTCTGGTTTCTCGTTCGTGAGGAGAGCTCTTTCAACAGAATCCATCAATTTGGCCAGTGGACCTAGGTCGAATAATTTATCGTGGCACACCTTCAAGGTGGCCTCCGCTCCCTTTTTCGGAGACCAATTAGACTCCTGAAGTATGTCTTTGATCTTCTGATCTAACTCCGGTACTAAAAGTAATTTATGTGCCAAAGTTGGGGCCGGGCAGTCGGCCCTCAGATTATTGCGAGTAGTCCGGATTCAAATTGCGAAAACGGGGCTTCCAGGTCTGGAGGGCCCGATAGTGTAGGGGAGAAGGGAGAATTGCCAAGCGAGTTGCTGCGAGGACTCCGACTCGACCCAGCGACCGCAGGGACGGAGCAGGGTTCCTCAATAGAGAGCGTACGTCCTTCCGAAGGAAGCGGACCTTGGACGGTGGAACACTGAGGGTCAAGGCGACGGAGTCGACAAGAAATCCCAGGAACTCTATGCTCCGGGTCGGTACCAATAAGGATTTCTCCTGATTTATCAGAAATCCCAGGTCTTGCAGTAGGGAGATTGTCCACTTTAGATGGAGTTTGCCATTAACAGGACATCGTCCAGGTAAATAATTAGATGGACTCCCCGGGCACGCAGGGAGGCAATGACTGGCTTCATGAGTTTTGTAAAGCACCATGGGGCTGAGGCGAGGCCGAACGGTAGGCAGGTGAACCGCCATACGTGATTTCGCCATACGAAACAAAGGTAATTGCGGGATGCGGGTGCCATAGGCACGGACAGGTATGCGTCCTTTAAATCCAGCTTTACCATCCAATCTCTGTAAGTTCGTTTCCCTGAGGGTGTGTATGCCCTCCATCTTGAAGTGGTTGTATTCCACTCCCACATTGAGGTCTCTCAAATTTATCACCGGCCTCATGTCGCCCCCTTTCTTGGGCACCAAGAACAGATTGCTTACAAAGCGGGGCACCTCCGGAGCCACCTCCTCTATGGCTCCTTCGCTCGACAGAGCCCATACCTCCGCGTCCACCAGTGCCTCGTGGGCGATTGAGAATTTTAAAGGTCGAGGAGGGTTTGACTGAACAGGGGGTAGGTCAGTGAACGTGATGGGAAAACCCTGTACAGTGCCCAGGACCCAAGGATCTGTTGTGAGCCTTTCCCATGCGCGTGCAAAGTGTGCTATGTGACCCCCCCCTCCTATAACCACATGTGAATGAGGAATAATCAGAAGTAGTCTCACCTGCTCCACGGCCACCTCGGAAGACACGTCCACGCCAGGAGCGGGAGGAAACTCCGGCAAAGCCCGCAGGCTGATTGTATGTGGTTGAAGGAGCCTCTGTCGGTGCCCGAAGCACCTCTCCTGCCAGCAGAGCGGCCCCTTCCTCTGCCAGCCCGTCCAAAAACTCTATTAGGGGGGAAAAAACTTTTTTCATATTTGCCTCCACTTTGTCCAACTGGGTAAAAGTGCCAGAGTACGATCCCAGGTTTTTAATGGATTTTTCCCCAAATAGGCCCTGTGCCTTGGCACCCAAATCCTTTACAGCCTGAGAGGTAAGATGTGTGTCCATGCGCATTAGCATCGATTTACACCTTACGGCAGCGATCGCGGCATTAGCGCCTCCCAAGAGGCAGAGGGACCTCTGTAGCCAGCCGGAGACCTCCATAGGGTCTAAGGGGGGATCGTTTAGACGGGCATCTTCCACAGAGTCCAGGAGGAAAATCCGTGGAGCCGCCACATCCAGGACCTTGTCCTCACAAAGACGCAGAGCATGTTCAATGCCGCGTTTGGCTGACCAGCCTTTAACAGCGAGAAAGTCGGCCATGTCCTCATCTACTTTGGGCGTGAGGCATGTTTTCCCCGCTGTGGTGGGGCGGGGGCATTCGGCCTTGAAATTGGCTCTCGTAGCCTGATCCATAGGTAACCGCATGTTAGCATCCACCCACATTTCCACATGGGGAAGGGGCGTTTAGGCCGAGGATCTCTGGTGTAAGACCTCAGAAGCGTGGAACATTGGCTGGCCACGCGGGTCACATACCACATTTTTTTGAGACAATAGGTGGTGGTGGAATTTGTTCCTCATCAACCGTCAGGTCTGGATCATTCGGGGTGTGGATTTCTAACCCCTCATCCTCCCCTGACACGATGCCTTCTGAGTCCGTATATTATGGGAGTTGGTCTGAATCCGCAGATTTGGACCGTTTCTCAAAAAAACGCTACTGTTGCCCCGCGGTCAGGGGCTCTTTTATGCGAGGCGACCTCGCTCGTCTTTTTAGGCAAGTTTACGGGGTTGCAAGCCCCTCGAGGAGCTTTATCAATGTGCTTGGTTTTTGCACTGCTCTTTGACCCAGAAGGCCCTGTAATCATGGGCACTGCTGGAGCAGTAGTCACATCAATTGGTTGGGTAGGGGGCCCCAGGTTGTTTTTTTAAGTTAGTGACAGAACTAACAGCATCATGCATTGATGTTTTAAAGGCATCAGTTAACGTGGAAACAGCAGAGGACAAAGTGGAGGCTTGGAGATTAGCCTCCAGGGTGGCAAAACGCACTGAGTGGGGGAATCCCTGTCTGAGGGACCGTGTACCTGCTGTGAGTTGGAAGCGGAGTCAGAGTCTGCCGCTGAGGAAGGGATTTCTCGGCGAGGGGGCTGAGCGGGGCACATTTCAGCAATGTCTGGGAACGTAGGTGTATCTCACGAGGCAGTCCGCGAGTGAAGCGCACGAAAACGAAATCCAAAATGGAGGCGCCGAGATCCAGCGAGATTACGGCGCTCACCACAGGCCGCGAGGGACCCGAGGAGCCGCGCACCAAGATGGGAGCTCAAGCTTTGCGGCTCGGAGGGTCACCGCGGCAACCTTTTCAAAGGGGGATTAGTTTACTAATCTCATGCAGCAAATCCGGGCGCGCCACCAAGCCGTACGAGACAGCCGGCGGCGTCCCGGTCACGAGGGCGCCAGACCCCCGTGGTGTTAGCCGGGGATAGTCGGAGCCTCGAACGCAACTAAATCAATTGTAATCGAGGAGAAACACAGAAAATCAAGGTAAACAGTAAAACCCTGAAGATCCGTAAAAAGATACTTAGCTGATGCGGGAGCAGCAAAAGAAGAGGCTTAAACTGCTCCCGCTCAGGACATATAGAAGCTTGGGGGTGGTACTAAGGACTGGGGTTGGGACCTCCCTGCTGGAGGGATGCCCCTATTTTTATTTTTTTTATGTTCATTGCATTCATCTTTTGCTGCTGTGAAGTTGATTAAAAGAAGTTGATGCAAATAGGAGCCTCAGAGTTCCTGTATTGAAATTTAGAAGGCATATTGTTAAATAATTGTTCTGTATAAATGAGCGAGTGGTCTGTGGGAACAGAATCGGCTTCCACGCAGTCCTTACTCAGTGTCTGTCCTTCTGATGTACTAAATGCCTGAAGCCTCCTCTTTGGGAGCTAGATTTTCTGGCTGTTTTGCATTTGTATATCTGGCTCTGATACTAACCAGTGCCTCACCACCAGCCACTGACCTCACCGCACGTCACTGGTGTACTCGCTGCAAACCAATGCTTGTTGGTGCGTTGCTGTCACCGGGTAAATCGCTTGCAATCCCTCTCTTTTACAGATTGCTCGATTCAAACCAAAAACCCTCAATGTATCCAGAAGTGCAAAAAAAAACCAGAACATACTTATGAATAATTACCGACAACAAGATGTGCCGCATTTGGCGTACACACACATAACACCCTCATTTGTTGTATAGAAAACGGTACTCACTTTTTTTCATGAATTTCTCTCTGCTGTGGTGTGCGCCAGTGGTTACATGGGTATTGCCACTTCTTTCAGCCTTGTGCCGGGGTGGCGATTTTTTTTTTTTTTTTTTTTTTTTTTTTTTTTTGTAGAAGCCATTACCCAAACTCCTCCTATGGGTGTTTACAAATATATTTATTGCATCTCTATATATAACGGTTACAGCCCGAAATGCGGTTAATCCTAGGATTACCCGGGTAATCCTCACATGACTCAGGCGTCATTAGCAAAAGTCTGAAATGAAATGAAATTTCAGACTTTACCCGGGTAATCTGAAAAGTATCCAGAGGGCCTCTGGGTTCTCCGCTTTTCTTGGGTTTTCAGCAGGTTGTAGTTGACTGAATTCTGAGGATTACCCGGGTAAAGCTGCAAACTGTTATCTGACAACAAAATTGTGTTTTTTTTATTTATTTTTAATGAAATTGTATCCAGTCACTAACCTCCCTAAATAACCATGATGTTACTTTGTGCATTAATTGTCTGAAAATTTATTTATACAATATCTTTATCTTCATAAAGAGTAATCTGATGCTTATTATGTTTTATAAATAAGCACATGACACATAATAAAGATCATGAAACCTATCCTGCTACTCTGTATATTCATTATATTTGCAATACATTTTAATGTTTGTCTTTTGCCATTTTCATTGATAATATCTATAGATAATAGCAAAATTCACTTTTATCAAAGCGGGGTTAGATGCTATGCAGATTATCCAGATGAAGCTGTGGATAGTCCTCAAATTTCCTGCTGAAGCTGTGGATGGTCCTCAGATTATGAATAACCGTTGGGATTGGAGTGACCTGTTAGGGGCAGAAACTCTTCCATATTCTTTAAAACAATGAGTAAAGGATAGGACACTGTGGCAAAACTGGATAGAAGACCTCTGCCAATGAAGTCTTTGTCCTTGGGGAGAAATGTTCAATTTTCCTAGTGTCGAGTAAAACTTCTCCCCGTTAAGGGCTCGAACGTGAGAGATTCTATTGCAGGAAATCAAGCAAAGGAAAATGGCCAATTTCACAGAAATCAGTTTAATAGACAGTTTCATTCTCGGCCACTTATCCAGAAAATTAACTAGAATGACATCCCAGATGTTAGAATAACAGGAACGAGGGTTCGTTAAACTGTATACCCTTCAAAAGCCTACATGTAATGGAAAGCTTCCCGGCAGGAATACCAATAAAACCCTGATGTGAAGCAGGTATCGCCGATCTGAGGTTATTAATCGTGCGATACGCTTTACCATCCTCAAATAGATGAGTAACTTTTTTAGTTTCTTCACAAGGAACTGATATGGGATCAACTTGATGTTCCATGCACCAAGAAACCCATGAGTTCCATGCGGTACCATATCTCCTAGTAGAGGGGCCAATGACCCCTGATATTTTTTAAGCTGTTAAGTGTAATGCGTGAAGACTCAAAGAATTCTGAAGTGTTCCCTCCGGGTCTCCCAGGGTGGATGATGGGACACGAATTAGCCTGGGAATGTCCATGTTTCAGGAGGTGCAGGAACCATGGTTGAGACCTCCATAAGGGTGCTATGAGCACTATTGTAGCTAATTGTACTTGTACTAGTCTTATTACTGTTGAAATGAGAATGAATGGAGGGAAAGCGTCCCTAGCGTCCAGGTCTGGACCAGAGCATCCGTGGCCAAAGCCATGGGTCTGGTCTCCAACAGTAGTATTGTAGTAAAAGAATATTAAGGTGAGAAGCCAACAAATCCTATAGAGGGACCCCAGAGGGATGACAAACGGGCAAATACCCCGGCGTCTAATCTCCGATTGCTGAAGTCTATCAGATACCTTGAATTCCAGTCCGCCATTACATTGCCGAACCCTGGAATGTATTGGCCTGTACTGAGACATTGTGAGGCCGGCAAAATCCTCAAAAGATTTTGCTGTCTCTGCCAACTGTTTAGACCTGGGGCCACCTATAAGGTTGATTATAGCGCACAGCGGACTGGTTGTCCATTTTCAGGATTATGAAACTCACCTGGAAATGCTTGATAAAACTTGAATAGTAAACAATCCTGCAAGGAGTTCTAAGCAATTCTATACAATCCTATCTCGGTGGAAACTCAACTGTCACCTGTGGAAAGCGATCCGCAGCGCGCCCCAGCCAGATCTCCTGGCGTCTGACTCTATATAACCAGTTCTGGAGTTGGATAGATGATGGCTTTATCGTTCCATGACTCTAAATGATTTAGCCACCACTGCATCTCCAATTTCGACTCGTCGTCCAGAGAGACTCAATCTGGATAAAGCCATCCCCTCCGCAGAAATCGTGCTTTCAGACGTGGAAGAGCTGGAAAGACCACTTGTATTGCTGTGGAGAGTAGGCCCAGGAGGTGAGCTAACCATCTCAGAGAATTCTACTGCAGATAGAAGACCTCTGATTTCACTGAAACAGACTAACTTTGGCTGAAGGCAGAGAGAGTTACGTCATCGTTACGTCGTCATCGTAGTTACGGTGACTCCTAGAAATTGGATAGACTGTGTCATTGTAAGGACCGATATTTTGTAGTTTATCGGGATTGTCAAGCCTCTTTCAAATTTATTTTGACCATCCAATCTTGCGGAGGTAAAACTCCTTTTAATGATGGAATGTCTTCCATTTTGAAATGATTGTACACAACGTACTCGTTTAGGTGTTTTTTCAGGTTGATACTGGGCAGAATTCTCCGCCTTGGGATGTTGGTGTGAAATTATACTCACCAAAAAAACCTGATCTTCTCGAACCCCTGTAACCACTTTGATGGTGAAATTCTGGTCCATTGTGGAACAAAGGTGGGGTCCTTTTGGTGCTCTAGTTAAGAGGATTTAAAGGAGCCTCTTGAGGTGGAATAAGGTTTGACGAAAAAACCTATTCGCGAAAGCTTTCCTGATATTAGTCTTCATCTTACCTGTGGTCAAGAAGGACCTTGTATATTCGGTCATCTCCTTGAAGATGCCTTCTCCCAACAACTGACCCTCAGCGTTGGAATCAGGCTCATAATTATTATCATCTTTTATATAGCACCAACAGTTTATTATGCGCTAAGGTCGCCACTTTAGGGTGGATCCTGAGGAGAATTGAGCGTCTCCTTTTCGCTTGATAAAGCTGTGTTATGTTACCAAAAACACAGACTAATCTCTGTACTCGGCCCCTGTGTTCAAACAGGACTGGTTTTCATTAGTGAAGAGAAACCTCAATCGAATTCATAAATTTTTGCCAATGGAGCTACAAAATCAAACAATTTATCATGACACCCCTTAAGGTGCCTCTACTCCCCTTTTTCGGGACCAATTTGACTGGTTAAGGATGTGAATAATTTCGGGATCTAACTCGGGGTTACATTAAGCTTATGTGACAAAGTTGGGGCTGGACACTCAGCCCTCAAATTACTTCTGGTTTGTTTATCCATTGACATACGGATATGCTGTTCTATATAACCAGCCACATGCTCTATGTGTGTCCATTCCACTGACCGGGGATGTTTTAATTGCTCTGGTACAAACATTGAATTTCTTACAGCATCTACCGGATCAATAAGCGGTTTTTAGAATCAGTGGAATCAGGTGAGGAAACTGAATGGGAGGCCTCAGGAGAGGAGACCGGATCGTACTCCGGGTCAGAGGAATTCACCTCACAATCTGACATTGCTTCCTCTCTAGAATGTTCTGAGGAGCTGCCGGTATCTTTGCGCCTCTAGCGCGCTTCCACTTTCTTTGTCAGCCGGAGTTAACTGGCTCCTTTTTTCGTCACAGTGATGTGCTGTGGGAATTCATTACAAGTACGGGTAGACGTAGGTTTTATGAGGGATATTTTTTGGGAGTTTCTCTTCTCCCTCATTGAAGTCTCAGGGACCTCATTATCCTGTCAGGAATCACTAGATAAAAATCTATCTGAAGTTGGGGAAATTATAAATGAACGTCTGGCTGAGAGATTCTCTAGACATTTTAACCATATTATACTCCAAGTATGAGGGGAAAATCATGGGCATAAGAACGAGGGCACCTGGGCAACAGGCAGGTTCGGGGCAGTCATTAAAGGGACACTCTAGGCAATCCCCCCCCCTTTTTTTAACCTTAAAATATACCTAGTCTAACTAGGTAGGGAATATTTTTTATTTTTTTTACTGTATTACTTACCCTAAAAACAACTTGTTTCCAACGGCGTCTTTTTTTAAAAAAAATTTATTCTCCCCTACTTCTTCCGCCCTTCTAAATCTTTAACTTGGCTAATGGTTTACGTGAGATGCGCGCTGTCATGGAGCTGACGTAGCGCTCCACGCTTCAAACCCCAAGAGACTTTATGTTCATTGATATCGTGTGTTTTTAAATATATTTTACAGGGTTTGGTTTTAGTTTAAATTAGTCTAAAATGGCGTAGCTTTAGTTTTAAATATACTTATATTCCTGTAGGTAAATGTGTTTCTGTATAGCCAGTAAACAAGCTTTACTGCTATGTAATCTATGCAACAGGGCTTTTCCCCTTATCTGGCTGCATGGTTGATTCAAGAAGTCTGGGATAGTGTTTGTCTTTTATTCTAATGTGTTAGAACAATAGATTATGTAAATGTTGTGTGAGCTAAAGGCTAAAGAATGTTTATTGTAAATATCTATGACATAATGTAATTAGCATTTTAGTAGGATGATGTCCGTCATTTATGCAAATTATGGTTGTTGGATTTCAGCATAAATTGTGGTGTTTAGTCATTAAACGCTCAGAGAATCCTGTGGGAACATACAGCTCGTCTGGTGTCTCATTCAGGGTACCCACTATCACCCTCAGAAGGCACAGAGCGGCCCTCTGGAAATTCCTAACGGCTCCAGGGTAGAGAATAAGAAGCAGGCGGGTCAAGCTGCTCGAGGCGCTGAGGACAGCGCTCCCAGTAGCCGGGCTGACCGCAACGAGGGGGTGTCTGGAGAGTCAGGACAGGCGGAAGAGAAAGGTTCCGTCACACGTGCCTCACGTAAACCAGCCAATCGGCAGGCTTCCTCCCGGCTCCATCTTCTTTGATTAGTGTTGTGCGCAAGAGGATGCGCGCAACACTAATCCGCTGCCGCCAGCTACTGCGGCGAGTTGGAGACGTCATCGCGCTGAAAGTGCGATGACGTCTCCTACTCGGCAGAAGCGGGAAATATGAATCCCGCTCTGCTGACTGACAGCTGGGAGGGCGGAGTAAAGTCCTCTGTGTCTCTCAGCTTATTTAGCCGATCGGCTGAGCGGAGGGAGGGGGGAAAGGCAAGGGCATACTCAGGGCTTCATGACCACCTAAAAAAGCTTAGGTGGTCATGTTGCCTAGAGTATCCATTTAACCACTTCTTTATTTTTAATCTCTTACTTATTTTACAAATTTTATTGTGAAATTTCCCGAGGCAACCTGCTGCGGCGTTCCGCGCATGCGTGAACCGCCGCGAGCGTTACCTCAGAGCAGTGGCGCGATGCCGCGCCTCTCCTCAGGAACAGCTGCGGGGGAGGCACCAAATCCCCCCCAGAAACCGCCGGAGAGACGGACCCCTCCCCGTAAAAAACAACGGGAACAACCCTAGCGAGACTAACAGACAATAAACACACAGTCCTCCCAAAATATGCAGAAAAACCTCTCCTAATGACGGAGGTACAGAGGAGGCGTCAACCACTACAGAAAGCCGCCGGAAAGAGGGAAATAAAATGTTGAGAAATGAAAAAAAAAAAGACCATTCCCAAATAAGTCAAAAAAACATATCTAGCCCCTGTACATAGAAGTCCCTAAACGGACTGACATATATATATATATATATGTATACACACACACACACAGTGGCAAGAAAAAGTATGTGAACCCTTTGGGATTACGTGGAGTTTTGCATGAATTGGTCATAAAATGTGATCTGATCTTCATCTAAATCACAACAATTTGAAAAACAGTCTGCTTAAAATAATACAACACAAACATATGTTTTCATGTGTTTATTGAACATAACATGTAAATATTCACAGTGCAGGGTGGAAAAAGTATGTGAACCGTTGGACTTAATAACTGGTTGACCCTCCTTTGGCAGCAATAACCTCAACCAAATGTTTCCTGTAGTTGCAGATCAGACCTGCACAACGATCTGGAGTAATTTTGGACCACTCCTCTTCACAAAACTGTTTCAGTGTAGCAATATTCTTGGGATGTCTGTGAATCGCTCTCTTAAAGGGACACTCTAAGCAACATGACCACCTAAGCTATTTTAGGTGGTCATGATGCCCAGAGTATGCTGCCCTCTGTCCCCCCTCCCTCCGCTCAGCGGTTCAGCAGAAAATGCTGAAAACAGCTGAGAGAGGCGGAGAACTTTACTCCGCCCTCCCAGCTGTCAGTCAGCAGAGCGGGAATCATATTTCCCGCTTCTGCCGACTTTTGCCGAGTAGGAGACGTCATCGCGCTTTCAGCGCAATGACGTCTCCAACTCACCGCAGAAGCTGGCGGCTCCCTCTGAGGGTTAGTGTTGTGCGCATCCTCTTGCGCGCAACACTAATCCTCAGAGGGAGCCGGGAGGAAGCCTGCCGATTGGCTGGCTTACGTGAGAGGCGCGCATGCGCCCTTCTCACGTAAACCAGAAGGCAAGTCGGATGGAAGGACGGGAGCGGAAGAGGAGGGAGGTGAGTATAAAAAAAAAAAACACTGCTGGAAACGAGGATTTTAGGGCAAGTATTGCAGTTACAAAAACAAAAAATAACGATTATGGGAATAGGGATAGGTTAGGATTAAAAAACGGGGGGGGGGGGTTGGATTTTTTTATTAGTGTTCCTTTAAGGTCATGCCACAGCATTTCAATCGGGTTGAGGTCAGGACTCTGACTGGGCCACTCCAGAAGGCGTATTTTGTTTTGTTGAAGCCATTCTTTTGTTGAATTACTTGTATGCTTTGGGTCATTGTCCTGTTGCATCACCCATCCTCTGCGGAGCTTCAGTTGGCGGACAGATGGTCTTACGTTTTCCTGCAAAATGTCTTGATAAAATCTGGAATTCATTTTTCCATCAATGACAACAATCCATCCAGGCCCTGAGGCAGCAAAGCAGCCCCAAACCATGATGCTCCCTCCGCCATGTTTTACAGTGGGGATGAGGTTTTGATGTTGGTGTGCTGTGCCTTTTTTTTCTCCACACATAGTGTGGTGTGTTTTTCCAAACAACTCAATTTTGGTTTCATCTGTCCACAGAATATTTTGCCAGTAGTGCTGTGGAACATCCAGGTGCTCGTTTGCAAACTTCAAACGTGCTGCAATATTCTTTTTGGACAGCAATGGCTTCCTCTGTGGTGTCCTCCCCATGTACTCCTTTCTTGTTTAACCCCTTAACGCCGCAGGGCGTTCCATGCCGTCCTGCATTTGGCGGGCTTTAACGCCGCAGGACGGCATGGAACGTCCTCGGCGTTAGGAGCCCAGCCGGCGGTAATACTTACCTCCCCGGTGGCTCCCACGCAGATCTGGCTTCGGTGAAGCCTGATCTGCGTCTTTTCAAGCCTCCCGGCGCACTGACGTCATCGCGCCGGAGCATGGGGAGGCACCTGGAGGGGAGGAGAGGGATCCTTCGGATCCCTCTATCTCCCCATCGCCGGGTGCTACAAGGCTGTGGCCAGCATCGCTGGAACGGTCACAGCCTGACCTTTCCAGCGATTGTATGGGGGTTAACCCATGAGTTGCCAGGTCGCGACCGGGCACTAATTTGTGCCCGATCACGGCCTATTTCCGATGGGGGCCGCCATCTTGGATGTCAGCCCCCACCTCTGGTCCCCCCCCCCGCGTCAACTGACTCATGATGTCAGTTAACTGGGGAAGCCCCTAGCTGCAAAGGGATTTCCTAAGGAAATCCCATGCAGGAGATAGGGGGGTTCTTTGAACCCCTTTATCTCCTGATCGGTGGCAGCTAGGGGGTCATGCCTGATATCGATGGAAAGGTCTGAGCATGGCCTTTCCAACGATATCAAACATGACAATCAAAAAAGTAAAATAAAAGTGTAAAAAATAAAAAAACTAATTAAAAAATAAAAACGTGCTTTTTTTTGATGCAGCATTATTATTCACATTCCAATTATGTGAACAATGATGCTTCACCAATGATTTTTTTTGGGGGGGGGGGGTTAGCTAAAATCACGTCATCCCCCCCCCCCAAACAAAAATGGGTTCCCAAGTCTACCCCATAGAATATAACCGCAAAGGATCGGATAATAAAATGTGAAAAAAAAAAACACTTTTACACACTGTGGATGATTGAAATTTTATTGAAAATTCAAATATTTTTACATTTTTTGTTATAGCATTCTGGCAGGACATGACTTTTATATATAATTATGATATATTATTAATCTGCTCAGTCTACCGGAAAGAATGATATATAACTTGTCTGGGTGGTATAATAATACGTGACTTAAAACCGCGTTTAAACATGATGAGCAAAAACTTCAGCAAACTTCACTTCCGAAAGAGCGCCGAAGTTGTAAAATTACTCCCGTCCTTAAAGGGTTAATGTTTTCCTTATGGTAGATGTGTCAACAAAAATGTTAGCATGTGCCAGAGATTTCTGTAAGTCTTTAGCTGACACTCTAGGATTCTTCTTTACCTCATTAAGCATTCTGCGCTGTGCTCTTGCAGTCATATTTACAGGACGACCACGCCTAGGGAGAGTAGCAACAGTGCTGAACTTTCTCCATTTGTAGACAGTCTGTCTTACCGTGGACACATGAACATCAAGGCTTTTGGAGATACTTTTGTAACCCTTTCCAGCTTCATGCAAGTCAACAATTCTTGATCGTAGGTCTTCTGAGAGCTCTTTTCTGCGAGGCATGGTTCACATCAGGCAGTGCTTCTTGAAACCAGTAAACCCAAAACTGGTGTGTGTTTTTAAAGGGCAGGACAGCTTTCAGCAACACATCCAATAATATCACACTGATTGGACTCAAGGTTGGCTCACTCCCGGCTCCAATTAGCTCTTGGAGAAGTCATTAGGCTAGGGGTTCACATACCTTTTGCACCCTGCACTGTGAATGTTTACATGTTCTGTTCAATAAACACATGAAAACATATAATGTTTGTGTTTTATTTTAAGCAGACTGTGTTTTTCAAATTGTTGTGACTTAGATGATCAGAGCACATTTTATGACCAATTCATGCAAAACTCCACGTAATCCCAAAGGGTTCACATACGGTACCTTTTCTTGCCACTGTATATATAACAAGCGAACAGTGTGTATATCTAGTGTATCAAATGAATGTATATGACAACAAAGTACAGTGAAACTGCAAAACAATTTTAATATAGAGCTTGCTGCTAATACTCATCTCATCTCGGCGAGCAGCAAAGAAAAAAGGAGCCAAGGGTTACCAGGATGATTTATGGAGCGGTCTACCGGGTGATTGGACAGCAGGGAGCTGGACTGTACCATTACCTGCTATTGTTATATGTATTGTTAAACTGTATTTTTCTCTCTAAATACTTTTGTGGTATTTGAGAGATTGTTCTTTGCTATCGGTTTAAGAAAAGATAGCATAATACTCGCCTCTGTGTCTTGTGGGATTATTTGCTTAAACTGTCAGTCGCCAATCTAATGTGACAGAGTCTGCATTTACAGGATCAAGTAAGGGAGGTGGTATGCGTGATAAGGGGGGGGATGGTCTGCGTGATAAGGGAGGTTTTTTTTCTCCTTAATGCTTTTATGCAAAACCCAAAATAAATGGTCTCTCAGGACCACAACATGCCATCTATGGAACCGCATAGTAAAACAATAAAAGGTAAAAATAAGAGTCATCTGGGGAGAGAACCAGAAAACGTCCACACAGAAGGTAACACTATGAAAAAAACAGTTTACAGAACAGCAATAACATCCTCAAAGTATCTCAAAAGACGGTGACAATCCTCAGAAATAAAGGAAAAAAAGAAACTATGCTGAAATATTCTCACAAAAAAAGTAAAGCACTTGGCTGAAATGTCCCCAGCCATCGAAACGCAGAGAGTCATCCAAGCGGCAGCAGGAACAAATAAAATGGCTCAGGAAACAAAAGTCTCTTAAACAAAAGGGGGGGTTCATCATAAAAATCAAGGTGTCCTATAGGAGAAAGGATGCACTCATCCAGTGTCTAACGGCAGCCGGTGCAGAACAGGAAGGGTGAAGCCGATGGGGCCGAACCAGGCCGCAAGGGACAGGGCCATCGGGGCAAGTAAGTCCCCTCCTACAGTGCAAATCCATTCACCGGCAACATGGGACAAGGCCGCAGCAGAGGACGGCAGGAGGGGCTCAAACAAAATCTGACTTCTCGGAGACGAGGGGTAACTGTCACCACTGGGCTCCGGTCGGCATCACCAGCACATCTGCCGGTTCCACTCGGACAGGCGATCCCCGGCAGTCTGGTACTCCCGGGTCATGCGGCGACCACTCCATCTGGTGCACCAGACCTTCCCATGGTACTCCGGCCACCGCTCTCACCGGTGCTGTGCAGGACAACAAGCCGTCCTCCACCAGGAACACAGCCGCACAAAGCTTTCTCTTCCTCTGGGTCCGCAGTCTCCCGGCCAACTCCATTACTGCCATTAGCCACTGCCATGCGCCTCGTCCCCTGGCAACTGTCAGGCAGGCCTCGAGGGCCGCGAACATAGCCTCCATTTCACCTGCAGGTGTGGGGGTGCTCCAACCTGCGCCACTCCAAATGTCCACCCGTTTTCCCTTCCAAAGGGGCATCAGGTGCAGCCAGAGGATGGGGACCCTCCATCCTCACAGCCTGCGAATAAGCTCCCGGTGGGGCTACTCTTCAGGCGGAGCGAGGCTTCCAGGCGTCAGATTAGGCCTCAAAATGGCCGACGGCTGATCAGGTCCACTGGGGGTGTTCAGCAAAATACTCGACTGTGCTCCGAGGGGGGGGGGTGACAAAAACAGGCCCCGGAGCAACCCCCGTAATGGCCAGCCTTGCAGGGACCCCACTAGTTGGTATTCACATAGAAACTCAGGCTAAAACCCCCTTGTATCGGGAGAATCCCGCAGAGCTCCACTGAAGCACGTCTGCTCCCACGCAGAGCTGGCCATGCCCCAGAATTGGTTACTTTTCATTTGAGCTGCTCATTCTGTTATTCAACTTGGGGGGGGGCTGTCCCTGAGGAGCTACAAACATACTTGCAATTGTAAAAATAAATCCTTCCTTTTTCTGCTTTGCACCCAAAATCCGTCTTTCTGATTCTTGGAGGTGCTATCGTGGGTCTGCTGGGATCTTTTGTAAGGGAAGAATCGGTGCAGCGGAGATGCCCCATCGGGGGTATAGGGAGATCTGTGGCAGCGGTGGGATTGCTTCCCTGTACCACCACCAATGCAAATTGCAAAAAAAGATCATCTACCAGCGAGATGCCGTGACGTGTGACCTGTGAACAGCTCAATTTGAAATGCATTGAAGAAGCTACACAGCGCGGAAATCACGGCAAAATCTGCACGATAAATCGCAGTGTGAACGGGGCTTTACCCAGTATCGGATCTCTTGGATGGAGCAGTGCTATGCTCACCTAAAGTGGAAAACCTTGAAGGATCTTTACTCTAGCTGCTGCTCGCTAGCCTAACACACGGACCATTCTAGATATTAATATATAACCTTTTATTGAAAAATTAAAACCAAAGGGTCTAGTCACAAAAAGGAACACAAAACATATATAAAGGTAAATGGATTCCGACTTGTAAAAGGTGATACTTTCAGTGGTAACAATCCCACCACTTGTTGAAAGAGTATCTTTGTAAAGCGCTTCAGGGCACAAATGATGATAAAAACAATTGAGGCAGAATTCAACCGGATTAGTACAGTTACATTATACATTAGTATAAACACAAAACCACATCATGAACTCATATGTAATATTGGTCCATAATTATGTAATTTGATGACGGAAAGTTTGAATTTTAATAAGGACTCAGATGAGTATTTTCCTTTTTCATTTATTATCCTCAGCAGCAAGAATATTTTAACATATTTGAAGTAAACAAAAAACTTCCCCCACATCAGGGGTTAACCAGTTTCCCCACACTGTCCCTCCCCAACGGTCCATGTAGCTCCGCCCCCGACGGTACCTCCCCTCTTTTCTTCTTGAACCGAGTCAAAAACATCAAGTATGCGTAGAAATACGAACGGGGAGATGACGGAGGTAGCAAAGGAATCCATCATGGACAGCCGAACAAAAGGAGCGCGAAGGATCATCATGCTGAAAGAAAACCAAGACATGAGGTGATTAGCAACCGAGCCCTAACTGCGAGCATGAAACCCTTCCGGCGCCGGAAGAATCACAGTAGGCGAAGACAAAGTTTATTGAAAAACGCAAATCAAGCGCGATCCTATAGGCGTTGTCTGCGCTTAAAGAAAACTGACATAAATCAGTTTAATTATACACACCAACAGGTACATCAAAGGGAGGGAAATAACGGGCGGGAAATAATCGCCTCGGAGTCCTTATTAAAATTCAAACTTTCCGTACCATGAAATAGAAAAATGCCATTTTACCACAGGACTCGGAGGCTCGTATTTGCCAGTTCAAAGCTAATGCAGTCGGAAAGGAATCCAGGTGTTATCACATACTCCAATGAACCGAACTGTATTAGGCGGAACCGTGGACGACTCACGTTCTTGTAGCCCAGGCTTGAAATGACAGCTAGACCAGACCGTGAAGTCTTAGACTCGTCAGGAGAACCATAAATCAGCCAAGCTAATAGACGAAGATTGTTCTGCAGGGCAAGAGGCTGGGGAAAAACGTCCACATCCTGCAGAAGGTCCCGGCAATGTGGAAGCATCATTCCTGGGACAGTCGATTGCCAACTCCAGCAGGGATGGGAACCATGGTTGACCTGGCCAAAGTGTAGTTGTTCGAACGATCGTCGCCTTTTGATCCCGAACCTGGGTAATCGTGAGACCTGCCAACAATTCCAAGGTATTGATATGGAGAGTACGTTCTGAGGACCTCTCCAAACCATTGTAATGAGCTCCCCAACCTGCTGGCATCCGAATCTATAACAAGGGTTGAATGGGGAGGAATTATTATTATTATTATTCTTTATTTATAAAGCGCCAGCATATTCCGCAGCGCTGTACAATAAGCACAGTACAGACAGGGTTACAATACATTGAACAACATTTGACAAACAGTACAGGAGGAGATGAGGGCCCTATTCCCGTAGGAACTCACAATCTAGGAGGGTTGGGGTTGGAAACAGGAGGAGAGGACTGTAAGGTGAGAGTGATTGATGGTTGCGTCAGTGAGTTGGGTGGTAGGCTTCCCTAAATAGGAATGTTTTAAGGGAGCGTTTGAAGGAAGAGAAGTTAGGGGAAAGTCTGACAGTACGAGGGAGAGCGTTCCAGAGAGTGGGGGCTGCGCGTGAGAAATCCTGCAGTCTATCATGGGAAGAGGTGATGCGGGGAGAAGCTAGGCGCAGGTCACTGTTTGACCTTAGGGAGCGGGCTGGGGTGTATTTGGTGATTAGTGAGGACAGGTAGTGGGGCGCTGAGCTAGTGAGGGTTTTGTAGGTAAGGATAAGGATTTTGAACTTAATTCTGCAGTGACCAACCCTGACCAACCCAAATGGGACACCAGCCCAACAGAAATATTCCATCTGGAATTCTGCAAGCACCTCCTCAAAGTCCATCGGAGCACCTCTAACAATGCTTGCCGGGCCGAATTATGAACATTTTGGTCATTCACCACTGGTGTATTTGTACAAATCTGGCTAATTTAGCAATATATGACATACCATATTCTGAACATTGTAGAGAAAAACACCACCAAAAAAAATAGACGCCTGATTTGTACAGGAGGAAGCCATAAAAGGTAGATTAAACCACATGACTAAAGATGGTGACCGATAACCCAGCACACATGCGCAATGGAATCTGCGCAGAAAACTTAAAGAAGCCATGCGAAAAACTAAACGAACATGCATGCGCAACAAAATGCACACGAAAACGAAACGAAAACTCTGGGCGACCAATCAGCAGACAGACTTAAACAACACATAAAAGATGGACATTCACTTATCAGGATTATCCAGCTGAAGAGGCCACACTGGCAAAACGCGTTCTGGAAAATCCCATACCTTTTGTTTTATATATTTTTAATCTCAATAAACCCCTTCTTATTTTATTTTACACTCATGAATCCTGTGATTACTGCGCAGCACAGATCCATCACTGGGAGGCTTCCAGCGTGTATCCTGCGAGGACTCCAGCCCAGCTGACAAACGACAGCCGCACACAAGGAGAAAGGAGATCAAGAAGGGTTGCTGGCCACCTTTATGGGCCAGATAGGCGCATAAGAGGGAGCGTGATAGAAATATCGGCTCCTGTCCACGCGAGTTGGAAATTGTTACATCCACTTTTTCCATTTTCGTAGTAAGACATTATGCACTATGGAATCTGTTATTTCTGTTTCTTTTTATTAACATGAGATCCGGACCCAATACAGAGGACGGGACGCAAATGTTTCCCATTCCAGGACGTCATATGAGCATGCTACCACTGCAGGTCCGCTTGAGCATCTTCCGATGGTTAGTATCTGGATAATCCAAATCGTCCCATAGGGAACGAGCTTTGAGATGTTGTAGGGCACGATAGTGATGTGGAGCCGGAGTGATCGCCAACTTTGAAGCCACCAAAGACCAATCCCCCTGGCCAGCGTCCGTAGTGTAGGGGTTGAATGACGTAGGAGAGATGAAACTTCCTTTCGCATGTCGTGCATCTTGGAGACCGACAGGAAGAGCATCAGGTTGTGTGAGTCCAAAAGATAACCCAGAAACTCAATTTGTTGTGTTGAGACCAGAAGAGATTTCTGTTAATTGACGAGGAAACCCAGGTCTTGAATGAGCGTAACTGTCCAGTGAAGGTGAGTCAAAAGAACCTCTCGCGAGTGGGACAACAGGAGAATGTCATCCAAATAAATAACTAGATAAATTCCTCTTGAATGAAGCAAGAAACCACTGGCTTCAGTAACTTCGTAAAGTATCATGGAGCTGAAGAGAGACCAAAGGGGGGAGACACATGAAACGCCAAACTCTGCCTGAGCAACTCAATTAAGAAGTGTGAATGGGAACCGTTAGGTAGGCATCTTTTAAATCCAATTTGACCATCCAATCGTCTTGAAGCAGGACGTGTTGAAGAGTGTGAATGCCTTCCATTTTGAAATGTCTGTACCTCAGACTTGTTCCAGTCACGAAGATTGAACACTGGATGCATGCCTACACCCTTTTTATACACCAGGAACCTGGAACTACGGAAACCTTCCTGAGAAGGATGAGCCGGTTCCACAAGGGTGTCCTTTCCGTCACCGGGAGTAGGAAAATTTGGTAATTTTAAGGCAGGACCTCGGAGGCTCATATTTGCGTGGTTAACGCAGTAGTGTTTGCGACCAATGAGAGACTGGCTTAAAATAATGCGAAACATCGATTCTCGACCAGTCCGTGGACTTCATAATTTCCGCCAAGTGACAACCCGCCAGAAAAGCATTAGAAGCCGCAGCACTGCGAATGGAGTGGTCACCAAAACGAGAAATATCCACTCGAGCCAGCAAGCCCAACGCACCAAAGTGGGGGAACTCTTTGGACGGTGCGGGGGATGAAAGTAACCAAAAAGAGGGGTCACAGGCAGTGAACGGAGAGCTGAGGTCCGACCCTCATACTTCTTGAGGCAAGCAACAGGGCACAACTCGGGCCGACAGGAAAAACGCGGTACGAATTGACGTCTTGGTTCGATGAGAAATGTCGACACAAACTCCTTCTGGGAGAAAGGAGCGGACTCGGAAGTCCAAAGCACGGACATCACCTATGCGTCTGCAGGAGGAGAGACAAAATAAGACCAACAACTTCGCTGATAATTGACAGAGACGGGGATGAGTTATCTGGCCATGACCTAAGGAAGGCCACGACCATGGACACACCCCAGGTAGAAGAGTAACGCGGAGTCGTGGGTCTAGACAAGCACACCCCTTTAAGGAGGCGGCAGACCAAGGGGTGGTGCCCCAGTGGAGAGTCATAGAAACCCAGATGACCTGCAGACAAGGCCGACCTATAAACATTGATGGTGCGAAAGGCCAAACCAGAGTTAAACAGGGAAGACAGAAAGTTCAACACGGAATCTAAAGGGGCAAAAGTGGAATCCTGACCCCCCCATCGAAGACCTCAATCGTGCGAAGCTCATCGATGCCCCCCCCCTCGTACCAGGGGCCCCGCGCGTGTTGCAACAACGCCTCAGTCCGTTCCGAAATGCCAGTGGCCCGGCACGAGAACCGGAAACCAACCACACCACCAACGCAGACGCCCTGCAGACATCAGTGGGTGAGAGGCCATCTGTTCCAGTCAACAGCGAGGCCGACTCCGGAAGTAACCTGGGGGGCTTTAGATAGTGCTCCATCAACAGAGGGATCCACGGTTGTGGGCGTCATGAGGAAGAGTTCTGCCTCTAGGTCGGATAGACTCCTCCAAACACATAACAGCTGAAACGGAGGGAAGGCATAGAGATGTCCCGCCGTCCAGGAGTGGCTTTCGTGCCCAACGCTTCCAGGTGCCAACTGTAAAACACCTGGCAACTGACGATTCAGTCTGGATGCAAACCTCCATCTGAAGAAGGCCCCACAACCTGTCTAGCGGCGAACACAGACAGCAGAAGACGCCAATCCCCCGAGTCTGTCAGGTGATCGAATTCCAGTCCACCACTGTATTGGCAAGACCTGGAAGAAACTGAGCCACCATAAACAGGTCCCGAGGAAGGCAGTAGTCTCAGCGATCGTAATCCACTGACGTCAGAGCCACCGAGCGCGGACCCTCTAGGGCAGTGGTCCCCAACCCTGGTCCTCAGGGCCCACTAACAGGCCAGGTTTGCCAGATATCTGAAGCACAGCACAGGTGTTATGATTTGCTGCTCAGTGATTGCAGGATTCAGTCTGCATTTCCTCATGGTGATCTGCAAAATCTGGCCTGTTAGTGGGCCCTGAGGACCAGGGTTGGGGACCACTGCTCTAGGGCATTGATATACCTGACCGCCAACAGGTTGTCTAGCTTGAGGACACCACGGTGATTGGTCGACCTGGAAAAGCGCTTCAGGGCAAAGAGTGCTGCCAACAGTTCCAGAGCATTGATATGCAGTTCCTTTATTTTTTTATTTTTTTTAATTTTTTATTCCACATATTGTAAAATATAAAAGGTATGGTAAGCATTTGTAGATAAGTAATACACAGCAATAAGAGCCAAATAAAAGCCAAATAGTATACAATATATCACTGAGAAGTTTTCATGAGCATAAGAAATAAACTTAATGTATGTTCTTCTCAGTACCGTTGGTGTAGGATAAACTATTAAAGAATACCTGTATCAAATGAACATCCGAAAAGTATAGCGTATATTCTGTGCTAATGTCAGTGTCCATCAGTAGCAAAAGTTAGGTGCACCATAAACGCTGAAAATCAAAGGATATCAAAAGGATATGTCAAGAGTGAGAGAAAGGAAAGGTGACAATAAGAATAGTGGAAACGTAAAAGAGGTTATAGAGGTAGAGTGAAGGAAAAAAAAAAAAGGTGGGGTGGGAGGGGTGTGCTTTCCGAAAAGTGGGAAGCGGGTGAATATGAAGGAAAGGGAGACCGAAATGACACCATACGAGGAACCTCCCCATCTCGAACTGAACTACAATGATTTCAGACACTATACATAGACTATTAAGCTTCTACGATGTCAGATTCCTCTGGCTGTCCGTTGCCCTCCAGGGCCTCTCGAAGCTGTGCCGAACAATATGTCGACCAATGGTACCGTACTCCAAGGAAGTGCTGGGTAGCCTGTGATGGGGAAAGTGTGAGTTCCTCATTTGATCTGTTTCCATTCTTTCAATCATAGTTTTCAGGGGAGGGACAGTGGTCGATTTCCAATATATCGGTATAAGCGACCTAGCCACTAAAAGAATGCGTAGCAATAGCGATTTCTTCATAGATGCGATCGAGAATGGAAGATGAAGAAGCAGAAAGATTTGAGTAAAATCCAATTCCACATCCGTGGTGCTGCGAATAAGATCTTGTACCTTTTTCCAAAAATTTGAAGTGTACATTCCCATCATATGTGGATGTAAATGCCTATCTCAGTGGTACATCTCCAGCAATTTGGAGATATTGTCACGTTGAACGTTGCCATATGGGCAGGTGTGCGATACCAGAAGGTTAACATCTTGTATGATGATTCTTGAAGCTTGGTGAGCTGTGTCCCCGAGTGCGTGAGGGTTAGTGTCTTAGACCAGTCATAATCTGTGATAAGGGTACCAAGGATACGTTCCCATCGGGACATGAATGCTGGAGGTTCATTTTCCATTGCACGCAGTAGACCATACAGTGTTGACACGCCATGTGCCAACGGAAAGGTCCGTTTGCATAGCATCTCAAAGTTAGTGAGTTGCCTTATTAGGGAAGTGCTATCCGGTAGGCCCGCAGAAACGATTTGATGAAAGTTAAATCTTTCCGCAAAGGTAGGTGCCGTTTGATCCATAGCATCCAGAGTAACAAATGTACCGTCTCGTAGTACATGATGTGCTCTGAGAGTAGGTGTGTCTGTAAGCCGCATTGCTACGGTTTGAATAATCTGGACAGGAAAGTCAGGGTTATGCATTAAGGGTAGGAGGGGGGACGGGTATGTCGAATGAGTGTATTTCGTTCGGATTTTATGCCAGATGAGACGTGTACGATCTACTGGCGAGGCTGGTTTGGCTGTATTTTTGATCGATGCCCATGGTAACCACGGTAGTGTCCACACTGGTCGACCAGCGTGCGCAACTTCCAGGTCAATCCAGCTTTGTTCAGGGGAACCTGTCATCCAAACTACCACTCTAGTTAGGTGTGTTGCGTAATAATATAATCTGGTATCTGGGAGTGCAAGCCCTCCGCACGTTTTCGGTTTACAAAGTGTATCATATTTAAGTCTAGGGCGGGTTCGAGGCCAAATGAAGGCGGTAAATAATGTGCATAACTCCTTGTGAAAGGATAAAGAAATAAGAATAGGAATCGTGTGAAATAGGTACAGCAATCGTGGTAGGAAATTAATTTTGACACTAATCCGTCCCATCCAGGATAAATATTTCGGGGACCATCACTCTATATCTGATTTAAAGGCTGCATAAAGCGGTGTAAAGTTCAAGGTGAAAAGTTTCGAGAACTCAGAAGTTAAACTTATTCCTAGAAATGTAAGAGAAGTGGAGCACCAGTGGAAACCGTATTGTCTGCCAATTGCCGTTCGCCAGTTTCTTTGTGGAGCTATTGTCAATAGTTCAGATTTAGACTCCTTTATTTTAAAACCGGAGAGGGAGTCATAGTCATGTAGCTCAGAGTACCTCCGGCATAGAACCCACTGGATCAGGCAATATGAACATCAGGTCATCCACGTATGCCGAATCCTTATGCTCGGAAGAAGTGCCCCGTAGCCCTTTAATCTTGGTATTCTGCTGAATTGATGTCAACAATGGTTCTAGACTGAGGGCGAAAAGCAGCGGGGATAAAGGGCATTCCTGCCGGGTGCCATTACGAATCTGGAATGGAGATGTGAGCGCGCCATTCACCTTGACTTGTGCCGAAGGAGTGGAGTACAGTGCTCGAATCCAGTTTAGAAAGCCGTCACCTACACCATATCGTTTCAAGGCCCTAAACAAAAAAGGCCACAGCACTCACTCGAAGGCCTTTTCGGCACCCGTCGAAAGGAGCAACAGTGGACTATTCGTAAGCTTTGAGTATGCAATTGCATTAAGGACACTAATCGTCGCGTCCCTAGCTTCACGGCCCGGGATGAATCCTACTTGGTCTGGAAAAAATCAGTTGAGGCATATATTGTTTCAGTCGGTTAGCTAATACTCGTGCCAGCAGCTTCATATCTGCATTTAGTGAGATTGGTCGAAAGTTGCCACAGACCGTATGATCCCTCTCCGGTTTTGGTATTAAGGATAGCATTTCCATCAGTGAATGCGTATGTGGGGGATTCCCCTTCATGAAATGCATTAAAGAGCGCCACCATAGTGGGTACAAGGTCACCAGAGATCTTCTTATAATATTCTATGGGCAGGCCATCTGGGCCTGGACTTTTTCCATTCTTGGATGTTTTAAGTGCCTCCGTAATTTCCTCTGTAGATATGTCATTACCTAAAGATTCACGGCCTAATGGGGTGAGGGGTTTAAGTACCGTCCGTTCCAAATAGGCATCTATGCCGTCGAAGTTCAGAGCTGGTTTTTCTGATTCTTCTAAATTTTATATAAGTTTGAGAAGAACTTCAGAAACTCTCCAGAAATTTCTCTCGGGTCAGTGACCTGGCCGTTCCCCAAGGTACGAATTTTCGGAATGTAAGATTTGATGCGTCTATCTCGCAATACTCTCGCTAAAAATCTACCGTTTTCGTGTAATGCATAGAAGGAATGGGATCTCAAGGCTTGATATCGAAGGGAGGCGTTTATTTGTTCAGGGCCTGTCGGGATTGGATAAGGTGTAGATACACCACGGTGTCATTTGAAGCGATGTATTCCAGTTCCAACCTCCTAATTTCGTCTAAGAGCGTGCGTCGTTAATCTTCTTGTAATTTCTTGCGGGCTGTGCCCTTACTGATAAAGAAACCGCGGATGACCACTTTAGGCGCTTCCCAAAGCACTGGAACCGGGGTCTCCGACGCCAGGTTCTCTGCAAAGAATTGCTCTAGTGCGGTGTATAATTCTTCACGAATGAGGGGATCCTCTAGCAAAGATACATTCAATCGCCATTGTCGTTCCCGGGGGACGAACAGTGGTGACTGTATCTTTTTAAACTAAAGGGTGTGTGATCTGAACACGTTGTGGCCGCTACGTCTACGGAACAGATGAGGTCAAGATTGTGAATCGATTCCGGTATGTGTCATGTACCTGTGAGAGAAAATAATCTTGTTTCGTAGGGTGCAAAGCCCGCCAAAGGTCTACCATCCGGTAGTCGTGTAGCGAACGACGGATAGAGCGCAATACATGAGTAGGAGTGGTGGTGAGGCCTGTAGAGGAATCGACCTGCGGGTCAAGGGCCACATTAAAATCACCAGCCATGATAGTAACTCCTTGTTGGAACTTATCCAACAGCCGTAGGATCTGTTTCAGACATGAATGCTGTTTCCTATTGGGCAAATATATGGATGCGAACTTGTATACTGTGTCAAGGATGGACCCTCTAACGAAGACATACCTAACCCCTTAATCATCGTATCAACTACAAAAGGGACATCTCTAGAGATTAGAATTGCTACACCTCTAGATTTGTTTTGCGTGTAATCGCTGGAGAAACCTATTGGGTAATATGCATCTCTCAAGGTCGATGCAGACCCTAAACGGAAGTGGGTCTCCTGGAGGAAGGCAACGGACACATGCGAGGCCCTTAGATCTCGCAGTAAGCGAGAGTGCTTTTCAGGAATGTTGAGTCCTCCCACATTATAGGAGAGCAGCTGCAGGTCAGAAGTAGCATAGGAGGAGGTCACATGCGTCATAACAGCAAAATCAGTCAAGGCTTAGGTTTGAGGGGTAGGATGGAAACCCGGGCAACAAAAGCGAATAAAGAACCAAATAAAAAAAAAAGGGGGGGGAAAGATGTGAGGCTTCTAGTGCACAAACCGGGATGTCTCTCACCACCTCCGAACCCTAGTTTAGGCGGGAGGGACCCTCAGTCGGGGGAGATTGCACTACACCTCGCATGGAGTCATAAAAAAAAGGCCAAAAATCTGTACCGCACTGACAGTGGAACAGGATATTACACGGAGAGTAAAGTATATATATCAAGTACAGTAAGTAATGGGATTTTGACACGCCCGGACACCGCCATAACGGTCAATTATTGCAGTAATATAGCATCCGTGTGAGCTATTCCAATAGATCAGGAAAAATAATGGTGGGGTTGGATGCTGTTGTCTCAGAAGTATATTTGGGGGGGGGGTGGTGTAACAAATAAAACACAATCTGTCGTAGCAAAGTCAGCGAATGCCTGTGCTAAAAGGCCTAATGTAAGTTGGTTGCGAACGTTTTAAACAACATGCAGGAAGTAACACATCATATAACTATTAGATGAACACGATAACTTCCGTCTAACCCATCAACTTGTCAAATATATAAACCTGTATTATCAACGTGCATATTCAACTGTAGCCCCTAGAAGAGTCCACGCAGTAACGGCGCCGAAAACTACTGTAGACTATAGCACAAGGGCATCTATTGCTTAACTTAACTCTACCAACCTCTAGATCCAAAACACTCCCCCCCCCCATCAAACAGCCGAACCTAATGTGAAGTGTTCCTGTAATAAAGCTAATTCCCCAAACTATTTTCATTTAATCCTAAAACTTATAAGCAGCGTACGCCTCTTCGGGATTTTACTGATTTACTGATCCGTCTGGATAGTGTCGTGAGGTCAGACGAAGATCCGGGTTAATAGCCTAACCTTAACGAGTCACTTTATGGACCGGATTATCGGCGGACTGTCTGCATCCTACCTCCCCAAGAGAGGGTTGGAATGTCCAACACAGAAATTAGTCCAGCAATCCTTGTCCATAAATACCGGGATCTCCAACGACAATGTTTGCCACCTGTGAAATAAGGATTATTGCAGAACCTCTGTTTTTCATGTAAGTGATCTCACGTTCTCCTGAGTTGCGCTCAGCTGCGAAACAGCAATCTGTGGGTCCTCAGGATTTCTGCTTCTGCGAGGCGGATGGGGTGCTCTAGTCAGTTGAACCTTTGGTCACTAGGGACACGCGTTCCCAGTCAGGAATCTCGACCGGCTGGAGATTCAACTCCAGAAGAAAGGAAGCCACATCTGACAGGGTTCGGATGATGTGTGAGAAGTTATTCCGCTTTACTTAGAGGGAGAAAGGGAACCCCCACCTATAAGGCATATCCTCCTCCCGCAAAAGCTGAATGATGGGGCGTAGGGCCCTACGAGCAGTCAATGTATATGGGGAAAGGTCATGAAAGAGTTCGAATGTTTCATCGGGAAACCGCCATTTTCTCCGCACTCGTACCTTTAGCACGATCGCCTCCTTAAGGCCGAAGTCTGGCAAGTGGCAAATAATGTCCCGGGGGGGGGGGCAAGGCCTTAGGACGGAGTGCCCTGTGTGCCCTGTATCACGGAATAAGGCAGGGGTGTGCAACCCACTATGTGAGCATAAGCACCAAAGAGGAAATCTTTGATCTCTGATACCTTCATGTACCCCTCTCACCCTTATGTTGTGCCTCCGTGATCTTTTTTCCAGATCGAGTCTGCGGTGCATGTCCAATAATCTTTGTTCGTCAATCGGTTTTGAGTCAGGAGTGCAGCGTGAGTTGTCTCCTGCTTGCTTTTCAAGGTGTGCCACACGCGTGTCAATGGTCGGAGATATCCACTCTGACTTCCATCTCCCACCCGAATGTTACCTGCATTTGGTCTAGCATTTCTTTAAAATCTGCTCTTGTGGGCAGTTCAGCGCGGGTTGGGAGTTCAGCTATGAGTGTTTCCAGGCGTCGTGTTGCTGATTGACCTCCCACTGATGACTCCGAGGGGGAAGCCGCCATCTTGGCTTGCGTCCGTGTTACAGGCCGCGGTGCAGAGGCGCCAAAATAATTTGTGATGGGGCTTGCCGGGGTTCTTCCTTGCGTGTCGGGGGTTTCCTGACCAGAGGTGCGGACCATATCCACGGGATTGCGTGTTTAAGCAGATTAAACAGGGGCAGGTCCTGGAGCTCCCGCACTAAGCGTCCATCTTCGAGCTCAGTCGAGATGCAGTTCTTGAGTCGACCAACCGCCTCGTCTCTAGGGTGCCTCACCGTGCCCTCCACCCCGGACGACTCGCGTTGTATTCTATGGTCAATGTAGGTAAGGGGGTCTCATATGGCGAGCGTTCCAGCGCGACCTGTCTGTCAGCCTCCACTCCAGATCCACCTTCGCATCGTCAGGGAAACCCGGCGAGAGTAGTCTGCTTGCGAACGGGCCTTCAATGTCTGGAGGGCCCTGTAATGAAGCTGGATGGGAAGAACCGCCAATCACTCTTGCTAGATCTCGTAGCGTGGGTGAGGGGTCCCTGAGGGGAGACCGGACCCCTTTCTGCATGGAGCGGATCTTTGATTGCGGTACGCTGAGTGTCATGGAGCGTGAATCGAGAAGAAAGCCCAGGAATTTTATACCCCGAGTGGCTTCTAATAGGGACTTCTTCACATTGATCAGGAAGCCCAACTCCTGCAGGAGCGAGAGGGTCCATGATCGATGTATAAGCGAATCCGCTGAGTCCGACATAACCATGTCCTCAAAGTAAAGCATTACACGTATCCCTTTCGCTAGATTCGCTACGAAAGGCCGAATCGCAGGCACGTGAAACGACACATGGGGCCGCCCCATGGGAAGCATAGATAACCTTGTGAAGCCAGCGCCATGGGAACGAACAGGTACACATCTTTTAAATCTAGTTTGACGAGCCAGTCGTCCGCATTCAGGGTATCTGAGGGTATGGATACCTTCCATCTGAAAGTGCCGATAGGTCACCCAAACATTGAGGTCCCATCCCTCCCCCTTTTTTGGAAACTAGGAATAGGTTGCTTATGAACTTTGAGTCCCAGGTGACCTCCCCTATAGCCCCTTTTAAGGTGAGTGCGGTGACCTCCTCCTGAATCAGGAGTTCTTGTTCCACAGAGAAACAGAGGACGTGGGGTGTGGGTCTGAGAGGGGGGGTGCCTCGAATTCCACCAGAAACCCCTTAACGGTCTGGAAAACCCATGGGTCTTTCCTGACCCCCCCCCCCCCATCCATCGTGTACGAAAGTCCCTGATGCAACCCCCCCATCGGAAACCGATGAGGGCGGGGTAGTCTTTCCGGCAGGATGTCAGGATTAGGAGCACCAGGCCACCATGGAATCCACAGCCCCTCCAGGCCTGGTCGCGGGTAGAGGATCCATAATTGGTAGGACCAGGATCTGAGGTGTGAAAGGAACCTATATTCTGGCAGAGCCAGTGCGGCTGGCAGAGTGGGCCCTTCCTCTGCCAGCCCTGTCAATCCCTTGCGGGGAACACTTTTTTTGATGGAACTTTCCACCTTGTCTAGGGCTGTAAAAGCAATGGTGTATGTCCCCATGCTTTTAATAAAGCCGTCCCCAAAAAGGAGGCCCCTGTGCCTTTGCCCCTCTGTCTTTATTAGCCATAGAGGTACGTTGGTGATCCATTTTTAAGATCATGGACTTACGCCTTTCGGCGACTATGGCAGCGTTAGCCCCCCAACAGGCACAGCGAGCGTTGAAGCCAGCCCGTGACATCCTCTGTCTAGGGGCGTATCATGGAGCCGAGCGTCCTCCACTATATCGAGGAGAGAAATTAGAGGTAGAGCCACGTCCAGGACTTTATCTTCGCACACATAATGCCATGTCTATACCACTCTTGGGTGACCAAACCGTTTTAATCAGAAATTTGTGGAAATCCTCTTCTACCACCGGGGTGAGACAAGTCTTCCACGCGGTGGTAGGATGAGGGCACTCAGCTTTCATATTCGTGATGGTCTCCTTATCCATAGGGAGACGCATGTGGGCGTCCACCCACATCTCCTTATGCGGCATAGGGGACCAAGCTGAAGAATGGGAGTGGAGGAGCCCCTCAGGGGAGAACATGTGTTGGCTCTGAGGGTCGCATAGTACCTCTTTAGTGGAGAGTAGGGGTTGTGGGGGGGGGCTTCTTCCTCGGCCATAAGGCCTGCATCATGCAGGGCATGGATTTCCAGTGCCCCATCTTCCTCCCTGTGCTCGGGTTCCTCACTCAGAAGTTTTGGTCGGACAGAACCCGGAGGTTTGGGCCTAATCTTAGAGACTGCAACCAATGTTCCGCGGTCTGGAGCTCTTTTACGTAAGGACACCTTGCCAGTCTCAGAGGGCAGAGTGTCGGGGATGCCAGCCCCTCTAGGAGGATTATCTGTGTGCTTAGTCTTAGCACTTCTCTTTAGACCATGTTGGGTTGAGCCAGAGGGTGGATCAGAAGCTGGGTTTATAGGGGGAACTGCGTCTGGAGCAGGGGAAGATTTAATGGAGGCCACTGCCTGATCGATAGTCCTCTGGAAGGACAGGGATAGAGTAGAGATCGTTGATGACAGGGACTTGGTGATGGAGTCCTTTAGTGCAGCCTGCATGGCAGCAAAATGGGCTGTCTTCGAGTGTTTCTTAGGGGGGTGAGCGAGTCAGATTGATCCGAGCACCTAGAGCTGAAGGCAGAGTCTGATTCTCTTGCCTGGGAGGACATACTGTGCTCGGACTGCCGGGAGAGAGACATGGGAGCTACATGATGCCAGAGAGTCAGGAGGCCTGTTCAATACCTCAGCCGCTGCAAGTGCTAAGTTAGCAACTTGCATTGAACGCCGTTCAACCGCTCAGCGCTCAGCAGTGCTAACCTAGCACTTGCAGCAACCCGAGGAGATGCTGAGTGTGACGTTTTAAAGATGGCCGCAGCATGAAGCCAATAACAATGCCCTACAGCAAGATGGCCGCCGCCTCGAAGCAAGTAATAATTCCGTACAGCAATGTTAATTTTGAGGTTTTTGTTCACCAAAGCACAAAATATTTATTATTTCCCCGACACATAGACATATATTACAGCTCAATTTATATATTGTTTCAGAAGTAAACATAACGTTTATTCATTAAAAACTATCATTTGTGGTGTGTGCGTACAAAACGGAATTATGCTGACTGCTTTTATTTATCAATCTGAATTTTTCATTAAGAAATCGTCGGCCATTTTGGATTCAAAATTCGCATCCAAAGGGTTCAACGACACTGCTGCAGCAAACTGAATTGCTGCGCAGCAGCAATTCAGCAGCTGCTGAGGTATTGAACAGGCCTAGGGTGTCGAGTGCAGGAAGGAGCACGTGGTCAGGTGATCCAAAATGGCGGCCGCTGGAATCCTATGATTAAGTCTGGTGATGCCTCGGCCGGCTGCGTGGGCGCTGCAGGAGTGGGAAAGCCGCACGCTGGAAATAACATGCCCTGTTGACTCTCCGTAACGCAGGCCCAAGTGAACAGTTAAGAGGGGAAAATTAGCAACCGAAAACAGAATCGTCCGGAAGGAAGACCCGAGACGGACTGTCCGGTCAAATTTTCCCGCCGGTAGGAAGCCAACCCCCACAATTAGAGCCGGGGACAGTCAGCAACCTGTCAGAATAACCAGAACGAAAAAACCCAAATAACAGGGTGGATAATAAACAAATGCAGGAGCTTGAAATACTTACCTGAGCGGGAGCTGCAAAGAAAGATCTAGAAGAGGGGGCGTGGCCTGTGGACTGGGATGGGCAGCCCATGTTAGGGGTTAAATTTTGTTGTTGTTTTCTGCAATAAAGGAAGAGAATGCAAACATAAGCCTCCGAGGTCCTGCCTTAAAATCCGAAACGCTTCTAGTCTTTGTGTCCAGTTCAGGTGGACTCGTTATATGCTCGTTATATGCTCGTTATGCCTATATGCTCGTTATATGCTCGTTATGCCTATATGCTCGTTATATGCTCGTTATATGCTCGTTATATGCTCGTTATATGCTCGTTATATGCTCGTTATGCCTATATGCTCGTTATGCCTATATGCTCGTTATGCCGCCGCTCTGATTATACCCGTGCAATAACTTTTCCTGGTTTTCGGGAATCCACGAAGCTTCACATTTCTGCTGCCAGGAATTGTTCGGCTGGTTTCAGAATCTGGTTATTCAATCACATTTTCTTTCGCAGCCATAGGGGAACCTTCTGAGTTTGTCGCGTGTCCCTCCTGTCAGTGTGTCGCATGCCCCTCCTGTCAGTGTGTCGCATGCCCCTCCTGTCAGTGTGTCGCATGTCCCTCCTGTCAGTGTGTCGCATGCCCCTCCTGTCAGTGTGTCGCATGCCCCTCCTGTCAGTGTGTCGCATGCCCCTCCTGTCAGTGTGTCGCGTGTCCCTCCTGTCAGTGTGTCGCGTGTCCCTCCTGTCAGTGTGTCGCGTGTCCCTTTTGTCAGTGTGTCGCATGCCCCTCCTGTCAGTGTGTCGCGTGTCCCTCCTGTCAGTGTGTCGCGTGTCCCTCCTGTCAGTGTGTCGCGTGTCCCTCCTGTCAGTGTGTCGCGTGTCCCTCCTGTCAGTGTGTCGCGTGTCCCTCCTGTCAGTGTGTCGCGTGTCCCTCCTGTCAGTGTGTCGCGTGTCCCTCCTGTCAGTGTGTCGCGTGTCCCTCCTGTCAGTGTGTCGCATGTCCCTCCTGTCAGTGTGTCGCATGTCCCTCCTGTCAGTGTATCGCATGTCCCTCCTCTGTCAGTGTGTCGCGTGTCCCTCCTGTCAGTGTGTCGCGTGTCCCTCCTGTCAGTGTGTCGCGTGTCCCTCCTGTCAGTGTGTCGCGTGTCCCTCCTGTCAGTGTGTCGCGTGTCCCTCCTGTCAGTGTGTCGCGTGTCCCTCTGTCAGTGTGTCGCGTGTCCCTCCTCTGTCAGTGTGTCGCGTGTCCCTCCTCTGTCAGTGTGTCGCGTGTCCCTCCTCTGTCAGTGTGTCGCGTGTCCCTCCTCTGTCAGTGTGTCGCGTGTCCCTCCTCTGTCAGTGTGTCGCGTGTCCCTCCTCTGTCAGTGTGTCGCGTGTCCCTCCTCTGTCAGTGTGTCGCGTGTCCCTCTCTGTCAGTGTGTCGCGTGTCCCTCCTCTGTCAGTGTGTCGCGTGTCCCTCTTCTGTCAGTGTGTCGCGTGTCCCTCTTCTGTCAGTGTGTCGCGTGTCCCTCTTCTGTCAGTGTGTCGCGTGTCCCTCCTCTGTCAGTGTGTCGCGTGTCCCTCCTCTGTCAGTGTGTCGCGTGTCCCTCCTCTGTCAGTGTGTCGCGTGTCCCTCCTCTGTCAGTGTGTCGCGTGTCCCTCCTCTGTCAGTGTGTCGGCCTGAGTTTTTAAAGTTAGGTTTTATTCTATCCAGCAGATGGCGTTTCTAAGCGGTTTCCTAGTCACTCCACGATATTGGTTTATTTCTAGTAAGATGGGATCTACGAGCTAAAAGCACAGCTGGATTGTATTACTTTGTATAGACCACCACAGGACCCTGGGGGGCCGGGGGGGGGGGGATAGAAGCCCATGATGTACAGGTACGTCCTTGATCCTTACTGGGCTTTTTGTTCGTCATTGGTCTTTATGGGGTTAAAGCTCCGGTCGGCCAGTGTTAAGGCACCTTTCACTTGGGTTTTGTGATGCTGTGTATGATGGGAAGGATCTGCTCTGAATAACGGGGGGATTTTTACCTGCAGTGTCCTACTGAGCGCAGTGAGTGGAGAGGATACCCAGGACCGTACCGACCGGCTGCTGCTGACCCCATGGGTGAAATTCCTGTGGGAATCGTACCGGCAATGCCTGGACTTACTGAGGAACAACTCGAAAGTGGAGCGTCTGTACCATGACATCGCTCAGCAAGGTAAAGCCAGCAGCCTGGGTGACTCCGACCATTGCCTACACGTGTGATCTCTACTAATGTCCTCCTGTTTGCCGCAGCCTTCAAGTTCTGCCTGTTGTACACACGAAAGGCCGAGTTCCGGAAGCTGTGTGATAACCTCCGCATGCATCTAGGTCAGATCCAAAGGCATCACAACCAAAGCACCGCCATCAACCTGAACAACCCCGAGAGCCAGTCCATGCACCTGGAGACCCGGCTGGTACAGCTGGACAGCGCCATCAGCATGGAGCTCTGGCAGGTAGGGAGAATCCCGGTTCATGTCGTTTCTCGTCTCTCAGGGCATCTTGGAGACAGTCGTATAATGAGAATTTTTTTCACCTCCAGGAAGCCTTTAAAGCTGTGGAAGACATTCACGGGCTCTTCGCTTTGTCCAAAAAGCCACCAAAGCCCCAGCTGATGGCAAATTACTACAACAAGGTCTCCACTGTGTTCTGGAAATCTGGGAATACCTTGTTCCATGCCTCCACCCTACATCGACTCTTCCACCTCTCCAGGGAAATGAGAAAAAATCTCAGCACTGAGGAGGTACAGAGGTAAGCGAGCAGCCGAGATAGCAGCATGACCTGATGGCTGTGCCTGGCGAAATCCACCCCCCCCCCTCCCTGGGAAAGGTCTGTGTATTCCGGCATAGTACCCAGATGTTATCTGTAGTCTGACCTTCACAAGCCCCCTGCACCCCTCTGTGTGCATCACATAGCCCCCTGCACCCCTCTGTGTGCATCACATAGCCCCCTGCACCCCTCTGTGTGCATCACATAGCCCCCTGCACCCCCCTGTGTGCATCACATAGCCCCCTGCACTCTATGCCTTTTAAGGATATTTTGTGTGATTCTGGATCTTCCACTGGGTTGTACAGGTGAAGCTGTGCTTAGTACGCATGTTTACAGCTACTTTCTCTCTGTTCTGTGAGATGAAGGTGCCTTGTATCGTGCTATATTAACCATGAAGGATTATTAGCAGCTTGGCCTTCTTGTGGTTGCAGCTGTCAGTCACCTTTGAACATATCTGGTTAAATATATTTTATTAAAAATAATCATGTCTTCACAGGATGTCAACCCGCGTCCTGCTTGCTACACTGGCCATACCAATAACACCTGAGCGCACAGACATCGCTCGGCTCCTTGATATGGATGGTATTATTATGGAGAAGCAGCGCCGCCTGGCCACACTGCTCGGTCTGCAATCCCCCCCTACTCGAGCTGCCCTAATCAACGACATGGTAACACGCTTTCCCTTTTCTGACAGGGGTTTGGTCGCCGAAGCTGCAGGCCCTGGCTGGGTTTGGTCGCTGACGCTGCGGGCCCTGGCTGGGTTTGGTCGCTGACGCTGCAGGCCCTGGCTGGGTTTGGTCGCTGACGCTGCGGGCCCTGGCTGGGTTTGGTCGCTGACGCTGCGGGCCCTGGCTGGGGTTGGTCGCTGACGCTGCGGGCCCTGGCTGGGGTTGGTCGCTGACGCTGCGGGCCCTGGCTGGGGTTGGTCGCTGACGCTGCGGGCCCTGGCTGGGGTTGGTCGCTGACGCTGCGGCCCTGGCTGGGGTTGGTCGCTGACGCTGCGGGCCCTGGCTGGTTTGGTCGCCGACGCTGCGGTCCCTGGCTGGGTTTGGTCGCCGACGCTGCGGTCCCTGGCTGGGTTTGGTCGCCGACGCTGCGGGCCCTGGCTGGGTTTGGTCGCCGACGCTGCGGGCCCTGGCTGGGTTGGTCGCCGACGCTGCGGGCCCTGGCTGGGTTTGGTCGCCGACGCTGCGGGCCCTGGCTGGGTTTGGTCGCCGACGCTGCGGGCCCTGGCTGGGTTTGGTCGCCGACGCTGCGGGCCCTGGCTGGGTTTGGTCGCCGACGCTGCGGGCCCTGGTCGCCGACGCTGCGGGCCCTGGCCTGGGGTTGGTCGCCGACGCTGCGGGCCCCTGCCTGGGTTTGGTCGCCGACGCTGCGGGCCCCGGCCTGGGTTTGGTCGCCGACGCTGCGGGCTCATGCAGGGTTTTGTATCTGTTTCAGGTCAGGTTTAACGTCCTTCAGCACGTCGTTCTCGAGGTGAAGGATTTGTATAACCTGTTGGAGGTGGATTTTCACCCCCTGAAGCTCTGTGGCAAAGTGACGAAGGTACGTTCAGCTAGAGGTCTGTAAGGGTACACGGCGATTCATATATACCTGAACTCAGAGTGTATGTGTTATGGATCATAAACAATAAAATAGTTTCTGGAGCCTACCTCCTCGAAGCGGGCGCTGCATGCTATAAAGTCTCGATATAGCGTTGTCCATACTTTGGATCTCATTCCTAATGTTAAGACGTCACTCTGGCGGGGCTCGTTACGGGAAGTGTGTGCTACTCGCCAGAGTCTCCTGTAAAAGGTGTCGTAAGGCTTGTGTGGGTGCGTGTTCCTGTGTAGCAAGGCCATTAATAGTGGAATTTTTCTATTTCATAACGGAAAGTTTGTATTTTAATAAGGGCTCGGAGGCGAGTATTTGCCTTTTCATTTATTTTTCCTCCGCACCAAGAATATTTAACATATTTGAAGTAAACAAAAAACTTCCCCCGTAACAGAGGTTAAACCAGGATCCCCACACTGTCCCTCCCCCAACAGTCCATGTAGCTCCGCCCTGAGGGTAGCTCCTTTTTTCTTGATTTACCGAGTCAAAACAAATATAAAGAAGAAATACTGGTACAGCGCTCGTGACAAGTAACCCACCTCCAAGGTGAAAACAAGATCACAAGGAAGTAACACCTACAGAAAAACGGGATATGGCGTCATGGACCAAATCAGTATGTTTACATAGCACAAAAATAAAGTCTCATAGTATAAATCAGTAAATAAATCGTGTTATATTCTTTATAACATATGATGTGCCACTCACATTTCAAAGAGCGTCAAAACTCTCTATGGATTCAGCATGCAGACATTTTTTGGGCGTGCCTGTTGGCCTCAACCACATCGAAGTCTCAATATGTCTCCGTTTCTCAGGAAAAATAAGAAAAAAGATAGAATAGTGCGGATTATTAATATATAGCATTTTTTATGAGCAAATGGAAAAAACGCACTCACCCCACTGGAACCTATAACCAGACTCCAAGTATAGTCGCTTGAGGTTAATGGTGATCCTGCCAAAACCTTATAAACGCAGTTCACCAGCAGAAGGTTCTAGCTCAAATCGGCAATTCAAAAAAAGGAGGGAATAAAATAACATATTTTTAATCCTGATTGACCAAATAAAAACTCAAACAAAAGATCAAGAGATCAATAAAAAAATGTTTCGCCCTGAATAACAATAGGCTTCATCAGTGGAAACCTAATTACAAACATGGCTATGTCCAAGACTTAAATAGTTTTGAACCTCAAATCGTCACAGGTCACATGGAATCCCGACGTTTGCAACGCACAAACACATCCTCGCCATTACAGCGTCGCCTAATATCCGGAAGTTTCCCTGCCACTCCAAAGTCGTCACGTCTGCCTGGCCTAAGCCGGAAGTGGAGGTGACGTCAGTGAAGGACAAACTAACCCACCAGCCCTCAAGCCGTATCTTAACCCAGAAACGAAACCGGACATCGAGCCACATAATAGCCGGAAGGCGAAACCGGACGTTACCCCCATACAGCACGTGAAACCACAACAAAAAACAAGTTTGGTGCGGTAATGCGTCCATATATTTTTTCGTAAATCGCAGCCGTCAGTCTTTGCTGCAATGAATCTAATGAATGAGTTGTCCGTATAGTCCTTATTCAAAATACCGCGCTTCTTTGGTAAAATGCAGCAATAGACAACTGTAGGTGGCTTCTCGCGCTGGTACATTCCACACAGCAAGTTCATAAAAATGAAACCTAACGTCAAACAAAATATTAATATAAAATCTCGTATAAAAAATGACCTAGTTCGAAATCTTTGTTCAATCCTTGTGGAATTAAAGTGTCTAGTGTAAAGATCAGCCTCATCTCCTGATTTAGTTTTTGAATAAAATCTTCCCCCCTCCAATTCCTTTTTATTTAAGAACTAAAAATTGCATCCCTTCTACTGAATAATTATGAATTTTAATATTTCTAATATGCTCAACGTCAAACAAGTACACGTAGAAATCCCAACGGGGGAAATGGAAGTATCCAAGGAATACAACAAGGACAGCCGAACGTGTAAACGAAGGATCATCATGCTGAAAGAAAGCAAAGACATGAAGAGGTGATTTGCATCCGAGCCCAACTGCGTGCAAAAACACATCTAGCGCAGGAAGAATCACAGTAGGTGAAGACAATAAAGCCAATCAAGTTTGGCAAAGCGCGATCCAGAATGACGCATCACTTGCGTGTAAAGAACAAGCAATGACACAAATCGGTTTAATATTACACCAAGAAGTACATCAAAGGGAGAAAACGGAGGGAAATACTCGCCTCAGGGTCCTTCTTTAAAATCGAACTTTCCATTCTTGAAATAGGAAAATTCCACAATTTTATCACAGGACTCGGAGTTTCATATTTGCCAGTTCAAAGCTAATCAAAGTAGCCGGAAAGGAATCCTGGTGTTATCCCATACTCCAAGGCGGACCGTAGATGATGCACGGTCTTGTAGTCCAGGTCTGTAATAGCATCTTTTTAGACCAGAACGGAAAGACTTGGATTCGTCATGAGAACCTGAAATCAGCCAGGCTAAAAGACCAGGATTGTCCTGCAGGAGAAGAGGATGCAGAAAGCCGTCTGTCCTGTATGAGGTCCTGGCGACGTGGGAGCATCCCAAGACAGTCGATCGCCAGCAGGGAAGGGAACCTTGATACCCTTCCGAACTTGGGTAATAGTCCATGTGATGAGCAAATGGAGGAAAAGCATACTGAATACTCCAACTGAAGAAGAGAGGAAGTTGAGTATTCAGTCTGGGCACGAATAAATTGCACCTCGGGTCCCCACATAGTAGATATTCGAGAAAAGCGATGGTGGTATGTGCCAATCTCCCGCGTCTAGCAGATGTCTGGAGTTCCAATCTGCGATTCGGTTGGAAAGGCCTGGAATGAATTTAGCCTGAACCCAGAGATTGGCGCGGAGACACAATTCCCAATAGGTGGCTGCCATGCGGGCCAGGAATTCCGACCTGTTGCCCCCCATGGCGTTGATATAACACACTGCCGGGAAATTGCTGAGGCATAGAAGAATTTAACGATGGGGAGAATTCCTGGTAAAAGATTGTAGAGCAAACATACTCGCTAACAATTCCAAGTTACTGATATTGAGATTGCGTTCCGAAGAGGACCAACGACCACCCGTCTTCAAGCCAATGCAATGCGCTCCCCAGCCCAATCCGTTGGGATCTGAATCAATGCGGGTCGGATGGGGAGAAACCAGATGCTTCCCATTCCAGGTCGTCATGTGAGCGTGCCACCACAACAGGTCCGTTTGAGCATCCTCCGATAGATGGATAGTATCTGGATAATCCAAACTGTCCCGTAGGGAATGAGCCTTGAGACGTTGTAGGGTCCGATAATGAAGAGGAGCCGGAGTGATCGCCAACTTTGCAGCCACCAAAAGACCAATCACCCTGGCCAACATCCGTAGTGTAGGGGCTGATTAAACTTCTTTTCGAATGTCGTGCATCTTGAAGACAGGTAGGAAGAGCATATAAGGCTTCGTGAGTCCCAACAGATATCCCAGAAACTCTACTTGCTGTGTTGGGACCAGAAGAGATTTTTGTTCATTGATGAGGAAACCCAGGTCTTAGAACAGTGTAACGGTCCATTTGAAGGTGAATCAGAAGAACCTCTCGCGAGTGGGACATCAGGAGAATGTCGTCCAAATAATTAAGAGGTTTTTCTCTTGAACGAAGCGAGGCGACCACCGGCTTCAGTAACTTTGTGAAACACCATGGAGCTGAAGAGAGACCAAAGGGGAGACATGTGAAACTCCAGATGCTCCCTGAGCAATTGAATTGCAGAAAATCCCTGTGAGAAGCATGAATGGGAACCATAAAGTAGACTAACTGGAGGGGCCCTTAGAGATCCAGGAGGGCCTGGAATACTAATGGGAGGAGGCGCAAGTTGCCACTGTCCTCCAGGTAGCGGGAATTCCAGTCTGCTACATAGTTGGAGAGGCCTGGTATGAGTTGGGCCGACACGAACAGGTGGTGCTGAAGACAGAACTCCCACAGGTCGGTCCCCATCCCTGACAGGGCCAGGGATCGCGGACCGCCCAGGGCGTTGATATAGCGAACTGTGGAGAGGTTGTCGAGGCGCAGAAGGATGCAGAGGTGGCCAGAGGACCGGACAAAACGGCGCAGGGCAAAGGCCGCCAGAAGTTCTAGCGCATTGATATGGAGGGATAACTCCTGTGGAGACCAGCGACCCTCGGTTTCTGCTGAGCCGCAGCTAGCCCTCACCCGGTGTCTGATTCTATTGTAAGTGTTGGGGATGGATCCACCACGGGTCGAGGTGGACCAATCCCCCAGCCACCGAGCTAGGTCTCTACTGTCCCTGTCCGACAAGGTCACCCTCTGAGAGTAATCAGGGTTGGTCCGGAGAAAACGGGCCTTTGATCTCTGGAGGGCCCGATAGTGCAGAGGAGCTGGCAGGACTGCTAAGCGTGTCGCAGAGAGTATTCGAATGACTTGGGCCAGGGAGCACAGCGAGGGGGCAGGGTCCCGCAGGAGAGATTTTACATCTTTTCGGAGAGCGCGGACCTTCTGTGTCGGGACGCTCAGGGACATATCTATAGAGTCTACCAGGAAGCCTAGGAATTCAATGCGTTGGGTATGTGTGAGAAGGGATTTCTTTGAGCAGGAAGCCAGATCCTGAAGGAGCGACATAGTCCACGCTAGGTGGAGGAGCGGTGTATTCACTGATGATGACATTATGAGGATGTCGTCCAGGTAGATTATTAGATGGACCCCTCTGGCGCGTAGCGAAGCCACCACTGGATTTAGTAGTTTGGTGAAGCACAAGGGGGCGGAGGTGAGGCCGAATGGGAGGCAGGTGAATTGGTACATGCGCTGGCGCCATAGGAAACATGGCTAAGCGTGGGAGGCGGGCGCAATGGGGACAGTCAGGCATCTTTTAGATCTAGTTTCACATCCAGTTTCCCTTCTGGAGTGTGTCTTTGAGGGTGGGGATGCTCTCCGTATGAAAGTGGGTTGTACTCGACCCATAGGTTGAGGTCTTTGAGGTTGATCACTGGACGTTGGCCACCACCATTTTTGGAAACTAAAAATGGAGAACTGACAAATTTGTGTGTGAGACAAGGGACCTCCTCGATCTCCCTCTTTTTTTAGTAGGGCAAGTACCTCTGCGTGTACTAAAGTGGTTTGTGTTTCTGAGAAACGCAGGGGGTTTGTGGAGGAAACCCTGGATGTGCCCCCCCCCCCACCGGACTGACATGGGTGAGATTATTAGCGGCAGGTTTACCTGGTGCATGTCTGGAGGGAACGCACTTCTGCGGCCCCTGAAACCTCTACCGCGCCAGGAACGGACTGGGGGTCCGGGGGGACCCATGGGTTGGAATGAGGAGGATTGGAAGGAGCCTCTATCTGTACGGGATAAGCCCGAACGGCCAGCAGAGCGGCTCCCACCTCTGCCGGCTCTTACAAAAACTCAGAGGGAAACACCTTCGTAGTGGCTTGCACTTTTTCAACTTGGTTAAAGGTGCCCGAGTAGGTGCCCAGATTTTTTTTATAAATTTTTCGCCAAATAGTAGGCCCTGTGCCTTGGCGCCCATATCTTTGGTTGACATAGATGTAAATTGGGGGTCCATGCGGATGAGCATGGACTTGCGTCTCTCTGCCGCAATGGCTGCATTGGCACCCCCTATTAGGCATAGTGAGCGCTGGAGCCAGCCAGAAATTTCAGTGGGATTGAGGCGGGCATCCTCTACTAGGTAGGTGAATGGGAGGAGAGGATACATCTATGATTTTATCCACACAGTCTTAAAAGCACTGTCAATTCCGTGTTTAGCGGACAAGCCTTTGGGTGTTAGAAATGTAACAAAATCCTCATCCACAGTGGGGGTAAGGCATGTTTTTCCCGCTGTAGTGGGACGGGGACATTCTGCCCTGAAATTATAAATTTTCCGAAGTATGAAGAAGTTTGAATTGTAATAAAGGACTCAGAGGCGAGTATTGCGTCTTTTCATTTTTACAGCAGCGAGGATTTTAACATCAAAACTGTAAACACATGTAAAACATCCTTAGAAAAAGAACACCGATCCAGACTTGACACTCCCACACTCTCTAGTCCAATCTCTGTGTATCTCTTTTTAATATAGCCCCCTGCTCCACTTCCTTCTTCCTCTTTTCCGTGGAACCATCAAGCAGGCATTCAAATAGCGGAGAGGAACGTAAAGGTCCAGAACCAATGGGTTCTCGAGATACAGGGAAACCACCAGAGAAGGGCAAAGAATGCCAACACTACCTTCAGGCTTAAGTAGCTGTAGAGAAAACCAACACGGCAGGGGATCAGTGAAAGCCGTAATATATAGATGGCGGCAGAATAAAACCCGAACACATTGGGACGCCACCTTACAACCAGGGAGGGAGAGGCAGGCAATACTCGCCTCGGAGTCCTTTATTACAATTCAAACTTCCCTTCATACTTATGAAAATGAATAATTGTAATGCACTGACTCAGAGGCTTCTATTGCGAGTTCAAAGCTTGTCCACCAAATGTGCAGACCAATGAACCACCGGTTTGAACTAGTCTTAAATGTAGACTCCCTAGACCAATCCGCTGCCTTATAGTAGATCGAGGCGGCAACCCGCTCGCACGGCTGAAGAGGCCACAGCACTGCGTATCGAGTGAGCCCCAAACACCGAGATATCCACACCCGCTAAGGTAAGCAACCACTTAAGCCAACGGGCTAAGGTAGTGGATCCCACCGCAACGTGTGAAGGCTTGAAAGAAATGAATAGAGGAGAAACAGATGTGGGGCGCAGGGGAAGAGTGCGCGACTCCTATTCCCTCAAGCATAGGACCGGCCACAGACCCGGAGAGTCAGGAAAGAAGACAGATGAAATAGAAGTCTTTGTATGGCGGGAGATGTCGAGCCTTACACCCTCAGGTACGAAAGATCGGGCCTGAAAATCAAGGGCATGGACATCCCCCAACCCTCTTACATGAGATTAAGCACAACAGTGCCACTAGCTTAGCCAAAAGTTGTCGTAAAGACAAAAGGTCATTAGGAGGCCAGTCCCTTTAAAATTGCAGTAGGAGTGATACGTCCCAGGTAGAGTATCTAGGAAGGGGGGACGTGAGAATTTCATACCTTTTTTTTTTTTAAGCAATCTACAAATCAGTGGGTGACAACCCAGGGGTATTCCGTCAAACCCAATATGGGGAGCAGATAGGGCCGAACGTAACACATTGAGAGTGCGGTATGCCTTACCTGAGTCAAAGGTCTCTGGTAAGAAATTCAGCACAAAATTCAAAGGATCCTGAAAGGGTTCCAGATGCTGTTTCAGGCACCAGTGAAACCAACATTGCCAAGCAGAGTTGTAGCAGGATCTGGTGCCAGGGGCCCACGCTCCCTTGAGGAGGCTGGAAGTGTGTTCTGAAACCTCCGCTGTGAGTCCTGGACCCCAGACACCAGCCACACTGACAGACAGCCGTCGGGATAGAACAATGGGTGAAGATGGTCTGGTAGAGGCGACAACAATCTGGGGAAATCCGCCGCCATTTCCAGCAATCCCGGAAACCACGGCTGATTCTCCCAGAATGGAGCGATCAGAATAATCTCTGCCTCTGAGCCTGCACGTGACGGAGCACGCGGCCGATAAGCTGAATTGGGGAAATGCAAATTGACGATGTGGAATCCACTGTTGTAGAAAGGCATCTGTCGCCAGAGCCTCTGGGTTCGGTCTCCAACTGAAGAACAGACCTAACTGTGCGTTCAGTCGAGACGCGACTAGATCTGAAAGGGACCCCAGAGTGCGGAGAAATGGAGTGGCTCAAGCGCCAATCCCTGCAAACCTCGGTATGCCTCAAGCTCCAGTCCACCACCTGGTTGATTAAACCGGGGATGAACTGGGCCTGAACCTCCAGACCCCTCACAAAGCACCAATTCCAGAGTTTGATGGCCAGAGAGGTCAGTAGACTCGAACGAGGAACCTCCGAGACCATTGATGTAACGGACCGCTGGAAAATTGTCCAGTTTTAACAGCCTGCAATGGCGGTGATTCACTGCGAAGCATTGAAGGCGAACAGAGCCGCTAGTAATTCCAGGCCATTGATGTGCATTAACTGTTCCTGGGGAGACCAGCGCCCTCCTGTCTCCAACGGTCCGCAGCGAGCCCCCCAACCTGTAAGGCAGCCGTCTGACTCGATAGTAAGGATCGGGGATGGTGGCATGATGGGTCTCCCGTTGCTGGACCGGTGGTTCTGGGTCCACCAACGGAGATTGGAGTGAGCCTCCTGAGACATCAGGATGAGATCTGAGTATATCTTCCCCACCCGGAGGAAATGGGCCTTCAGGCGTTGGAGGGCCCAATAGTGAAGGGGTGCAGGCCAGACTGCTAATCTGGCAGCTGAGAGGCCTACAATCCTGGCCAAATCCGGATTCTTTGAGAAATGCACTTGTCTTCTGGTAGACTGAGGGATAGTGAAATTGGGTCCACTATGAATCCCAGGAACTCCAATACCGTAGACGGTGTGAGAATCGATTTTCTTTGCATTGACAAAGTCTAGCTCTTGTAAGAGGGACACCGTCCACTGACAATGTGAGTCCTTAGGAGCACAGGGGAAGAGGCCATCAGGAAGATGTCATCTAGGTATATGATAAGACGTACGCCTCTTGCTCTGAGATCTGCCACGACCGGCTTCAGGAGCTTTGCGAAGCACCAAGGCGGCTGAAGATAGGGCGAACGGGAGGCAGCGAAACCGCCAAGTCGACGACCCCCATTGAAAGCGGAGGAAATCGCGGTAATATTCTGCAATGGGGACAGTCAGGCACGCGCCGTGTAGGTTGATCTTTGCCAACCAGTCGCCCCGGAGTAACATGTCGCGTAACAGGTGAATCCCTTCAATTTTGAAGTGGTTGTACACTAGATATTCGTTTAGGGATTTTAAATTTATCACCGGGCGTAGACCTCCCTTCTTTGCCACTAGGAAAAGGCTGCTGACAAAGCCCGGTGATGTCTGCGGGGCCCGTTCTATGGCACCTTTGCGGTAGAGGTCTGCTACCTCTTGATCCATCAGCCGGCCGCCCTCTTCCGCAAGAGGTATAGGAGGAGGGGGACGGGATTGGATGGGGGTAGAAGTGAAGCTCATATTGAAACCACTGACCGTGGATGAAACCGAGGCATCTGAGGTCAGAGTTGCCCATCTGTGGCCGAATTGGCTCAGGTGGCCCCCTACACAAATAACTGGCAGGCAGTAACATAGTGCTCACCTGAGGGTCTCCTAGTGGAGTAGGAAATTCTGTAACCGCGGAAACCCCTTCCTCTCCATGGACGAGGCCTCGAGGGAAAGAATTATAAAATTTTCCTAAGTATGATGGGAAGTTTGAATTGTAATAATAAAGACTCAGAGGCGAGTATTGCGTCTCTTTCCTTATATTTATTAAAATAGCAACAAGGATTTTAACATTTAAACTGAAAATGCATGTAAACATCCTTTAGAAAAAACACAAGCTCCAGACTAGACACTCCCACTCTTTCTAGTCCAATCCCTGTGTAGCGCCTCTTGATCTCTTCCCCTGATCTCCTTCCTTATTCCTCTTTCCTTGGTGTCTGCAAGCAGTCATTCAAACATCCAGTACAAACACCAGGCACAGAACCAACGGGGTCCCGAGAGGTAGGGAATGAAAATATCCAGAGGGGCACGAGGTGCGCCACAGCGACATCCAGTCAGAAGGAGCTGCAGAGAAAACAGAGACACGACAAGGAATCAGTGGAAGCCGTAACCTACGGCGCTACAAGTACCCAAAACATTGGGACGACACCCCCATAATACTAAAGCGGGAGGGAGAGGCGGGCAATACTCGCCTCTGAGTCTTTATTATTACAATTCAAACTTCCCTTCATACTTAGGAAAATTTATAATTGTAATACACCGACTCAGAGGCTCCTATTGCGAGTTCAAAGCTTGTCCACCAGGGGTGCGGACCAATGAACTACCGGAGTGAAGTAGGAAGTCTTAAATGTAGACTCCCCAAATCAAACCGCAACTGCAAGTAAGACCTCCAGACGGCAAGCCACCAGCACGGCGAAGGAGGCCACAACACTGCGCCCCGAGTGCGCCCCAAACACTGACATTTTAGCCAGGTGGCCAAGATCGTGGATCCCATCGCGGTATATAGAGCGTTTGAAAAAAACAATAGAGAAACGTGAGACATAAATCACATTAGGTGCAGAGGATCCCGATCCTCCAAGCGAGAGCCAGCAGCCACTGCTGAAAGAGCCAGCGCCATTGTATTAGTGCCATTTAAAGTGGACTAACGGAAAGTCCGCCCAAAGCATAAGCAGAGTTATAGGACAGTGAGGACAAAAGTTGCTTAATGCTCTGCCTGTTGAGGTGGTTGGGTCCGAGACTGTACAGATCTGTAAACAAGGACCGGACGACTTCCTGCAAAACACAAAAGTAATGGTTATAAACTGAAATATGTAAGAAACTACATGATCCCACCCTAGGTAGGACGTGCAGAAATGTCCACTCAACGTGGTCAGGAAAAATACTTCCTCGGAGGTATACATAGTAATTCTGTAAACTGTACGAATTTCAATGTTCATGATCCCAGGACATACCGGAAAAAGCGAGAGAAATCTCCATTGTACTTTCCTGGTAACATATTTGCAGATAAATAAATAAAACCTTGAAGTCAGTATAAACGCTCCTGGTCAAGGGACAGTTGGGCTCATTGCAGCGCGTATAATATGTTGAAGCCATCGGTGGTGGCGTGGTATACTCAATTTATGTCAATGTTTCAACCCCAATGAGGAAGTGTTTTGGTGTTTTTATGAAGTCCACCAATATGCTTCTTAGGGGAGATTTGAGCCTTAGCTCAGAGGAGCAGCTACTGGTCACTTTAGGTGGGACTCTCTGTACTAGAGGTGTTGTGAGTTTGGTAGATGAGTTGACACATGGTCAATAGAGTAAACCAGGCTCTCAGAGTTGTGTAGCACATGGGATGTAGGAAAGGAGTATACAGTAGATGACACCTAAACTCCTATTTAGATTGAGCCCCAGACATTGCCTCTTGAAGAGATCTGGTAAAATCAGTGGAAAGGGCAGAAAACCTTCCTAAAAACTGCAGAAATGAATGAAGCGGATACACCAGGAGGTAAAGGGATAATTAGGTTTGAGGGAGTCGGGCCAGAGGTGCACTACCAGTCTAATCATAAGATTTAAGGGAGGTGCAGAGAGTCTTATCTGTGAAATCTGAGCGGGCGGGGGGGGCTGGACACGGGAAACCTTTTGGCGCGCAGCCTCCTGACAGAAACAAAATGCATTGATTTGGCTCGGAAAAGGCCTGCGCTGAGTGCGTGCCCAACCCCCTCCCCCCTATGCGAGCGGGAGCAGCGTGTGTGAGGCCAGGACGAAATGTAACCCTCGTGGGGGAAGAGGGGGGGAACAATGTCTTAAAAGACTTCGCTATAGACATTGTAGAGGCAGGTTGATTTACCAACACCTCGGAGGGATCTGAGCCCTAAACACACAGCACCAAAGCAGTGACATTATTACCGTGATGCCATCAGGCTCCTGCAGTGAATCATAGGGAAGGGGAGACACTAGAGATCTGACAGCGGCCGCCGAGCTTTAACATTAAGAAGATTATTACAAAGGGAAACGCTGAGTCTTCTGACGCTTCGGGGCAGGAACATCAAAGGGTGTCCTCGTCACTTCCCTCCTCTGGCTCAGGATCTGGAGATTCACCCTCCGGTCATTCCCCAAATCCAGCTCCTGAGAGGGATTGGAGGCTCTCACCCTCTTAGGGACCTCCACCACAAGCGCCCGGCGGGAGTGGGCTCACATACCTAGATAAAATTGGAGGATTTTTGGCCACAGGTATTGGTGCGGTTGCCAGCCCCTCCGAAAGAGTTGGCCGTGTCATTCAACTGTTACCCGCAGCACGTGGCAGGGGTGTATCTGGGGGCCTCACCGTGGTGAGTGAATCGCCCTGGGCAGCGTCTGCTGATAGCGGTGACATATAGTGACTCGCAGCTATATATAATAACAGTATAGATTTAAAATCTGTCACCAGCACCCGGCGGGGAGGGGGGGGGTGAGCTCATTTGTGAGATTTGGTAGGTAGCAAGGTCCACAGGCAGTAATGCGGGGGTGCCAGCCCCTCTGTGGGTATATGTGGACCTGCTCACGGAGTTGCCCGGGAAAATGTTAGCTGTAAGCTGTGACTTCTGCAATGGTGTCAGCCAGAATACTTAAGAATCAGCCGACATAGCGGCAACTAATTTAAATAAGGGCATACAGATGGAGGTTTGGACAGCAGGATTAAATGGAGGCACGGATGGGGAATGTAACTGGAGAGTTAGAGTCGGAGGGGAGCAGTTACCAGGCTGTACAGAGTAGACTGATTGCTGGTTGAAGCTGTTCCCCTGAATCTAATTCTGCCTCGTGTAAAGGGCTCTTAGAGCAGGTTTCTGGCACAGCATTTAGTAAGCCCGATTCAGGCAGAGTGAGAGGAATGAAGCAGTATTATTATTATACTTATTGTACAGCGCTGCGGAATATGCTGGCGCTTTATAAATAAAGAATAATAATAATAAGCAGTAGCGCGGGAACATGCGTGGGAATCACGATGCGCGGCTGGTAGTTCCCGGTTCAGATCGCCGCTCAAGCCCCGAGTAGGGAAAAAGTATTGGACAAACTGGTCAATTAAACTAAAAAGGAGGTATGAAAAACCCCCCGCAGCTACCCGAGAAGGTAGCTGCGATGCTAAAGTAGACGAACATCGCGGTTGAAGCCGGGACGTAGCGTCAGGGAGAGAAAACATTAAAAATATGTGAGAGTAAAACGCATGTGTACTTATCTGTCTGCCCAGCAACAAGGAAAGAGGAATAAGGAAAGAGATCAGGGGAAGAGATCAAGAGGAGCTACACAGCGATTGGACTAGAAAGAGTGGGAGTGTCTAGTCTGGAGCTTGTGTTTTTTCTAAAGGATGTTTACATGCATTTTCAGTTTAAATGTTAAAATCCTTGTTGCTATTTTAATAAATATAAGGAAAGAGACGCAATAGGAGCCTCTGAGTCGGTGTATTACAATTGTGGTTGCGGATTCTGGTCGTAGCCAGAGTTGGTACCGGAGTAGTAGCCAGAGGTAGCTGGGCCTGGTGTTTGACGGGTAAGATTGGTGAAACCAGAACGACTGGTAGCATGGCCCCGTGTCCTACCGGCTGTCCCAGGAAAATCTTTTTTAGGGAGTGGGAGACCTTGTCAATTTGGTTGAAGGCTCCAGTGTATTCTCCCATATCTTTAAGAAAGCCTTTTCCCAAACACAAAACCTTTTGCTTTTCCTGCCAAGTCAGTATCAGCAATGGCCGTAAGTGTAGGGTCCACCTTTTAGGAGGCTGGACCTACGTCTCTAGGTGGCCAGGGCGGAATTCGCATTCCCGAGGAAACTCAGGGATCGGAGTGCCCAGTTTGATACGGCCGTAGGGCAGAGCGGCGTGGGTATTATTTAAACGTGCAGTCTCCGCTGCATCAAATAAATGGGTCAGAGGACCCACTGTCCAGGAGCTTGTCCTGACACAGGCGGAAAGCGTGGTCTATGCCTTTTTTGGCTGATCTACCATGGGGTTCAATATATTGTAGAAAACTAGAATCTCAGGAGTGAGGCAGGTTTTGCCTTCCATAATAGGACGGGGGCATTCAGCTCTCATTTTAGCACAGATACCTTTTTTTATCTAGGGGTTTTCAGATTCTGACACCCACATATTTTGCCACATGTGAATGGGGTGACCATTCTTTTGACCTCGGGTGTTGGAGGTCTTCGGGACAAAATAGGGGGTTTCCCATAGGGTCATATATCATCTCCGCTGTCGGAGTGGATGAGGGAAAAATCACCCCAGAAATTAAGGTCTCTTCTCGGGCGTGAATGTCAAGAGCATCTACTGCTTCACCCTCATCCGACTCTGGATTGAGATCCTCTCTCTGGGTCTTCCTCGATATCCGGAGTGGAATCAGAGGTTCTCGCTTTCTTTGGGGTATCCACCACAAGCGCCCGGTGTGGGTAGGCTCTTTTGCGAGATTTAGAGTCGGTAGCAATGACTATAGGCAGTGGTGCGGGGTTGCCAGCACCTCTTTGGGTGTGTTTGGACTTGCTAACCGACTTTTTGCACGTGGCAGGGGCATATCAGGGGGCCTCACCGTTGTGAGCGCTTTGCCCAAGGAATCATCCGGTAAAACCGGTGGTAAAGACTGTGCAGTTGCTATATCCTCAGCCAGTGTATTTTTAAAATCAGCAGATAAAGCTGTGACAGCATTAAATACCGCCGTATGAAAGGAGACCTGAATAGTGGGATCTAGCATAGGCATAGATGGGGCATGTAACAAGGGAGTTACCACCATTTGGGGGGGGGAATGTGCATTAGATTGCTCCTCAGGTTCCGACTGGTGGATGGAGCTTTCCCCAGAGTCCGAGTTTGCCTCGGGTGAAGGGCATTTCGGAGCGGGTTTTTGGCGCGGCATCACTGCAGGGAGCGTTGGCGCGAATGAGAAAGATGGAGGCAAACTTGGAAATTACACCGCATGTGCGGGAAACCTGAGGTGCGGCCCGTAGGACTTATTTCCGTCTGCTGCTGTAAAGTATCGGGAGAAAACCAGTGAAACTAAGTTTGGAAATCAAAACTAAGGGAATAAAAGAACCCAGGGGATAAAACTACTAAAGATCGAGACGAACGCCACGATTGAAGCCGGGCGTGGCGTCAGGACAGCATAAAATTATAGAATTTAGCGAAGTATGACGATAAGTTAGAATTTTAATAAGACTCTGAGGCGAGTATTGCTTCTCTTTCTTGCTTTATTAAGCATAGCAGCAAGTGGCAACTAGCAAGAGACTTTGAAATATGAAGCATTTATATTGAATAAAAGAGGAAAACATATATATATTATATATATATGTATTCTCTTCCGACACCCCCATTCCTTTGGACCGGTCCTCCTTCCTGTCAGTACCCATTAAAACCGAGCAACGCCCTCCCCTTATCTTTGCTGTACGAGTGGGTGATCAGTGTAGGAGAGTAGTAAACCCAAAGGGCAATCCACAGGAAACGAGGAAATCCTTCACAAGGCTGAGGAAAAAGAAGACGTGAGAGTGGAAGATATTCGATCCGCAGACCCAGCAAACAACAAACCACAATAGCGGTGGGAGTGGTGGACAATATTCGCTTTAGAGTCTTATTATTAAAATTCTAAGTTATCGTCATACTTAGCTAAATTCTATAATTTTAATACATCGTCTCTGAGGCTCCTATTGCTTGTTCAAAGTTAACCCACAACTGCGGATGACCAATGAACAACCGGCTTAAAGTAAAAGGACCGGAAGGTGGACACTCTGGACCAGTCAGCTGATCGCAATAAGTCCGCCAACCGACAACCTGCCGAAACAGCGGAAGACGCCATAGCACTGCGAATCGAATGAGCGCCAAACATATGTATTAAACCCTGACAATCCCAATAGCCAACGCGCAAGCGTAGTCGTACCCACCGGGGCGAACGGAGATGTAAACGCAACGAAAATTGGAGAAGGTTCAGGACCCCTAAGTCGTAGAGGGACAGGATTCATACACCTGGAGACACATAACCGGATAAAAAAGTTGGGCGTGAGGGAAACGCCAGGTAAAAGGCAGACGAAACGGATGTCCTAGTACGGCGGGAGATGTCAAAGCGAACACCCCCAGACCCGAAAGAATGGGCCCTGAAGTCCAACGCCCTGACATCAGCCACCCTCTTGTATGATATCAAGAACAGAAGGGCCAACAACTTAGCAGAAAGTTGACGCAAAGTTAAATCCTGATAAGGCCATTGTGCCAGGAAATCAAGTTAAAGGATACCGTCCCAAGTAACTGTATATCGCGGTAGCGGAGTACAATCAGATCTGATATCCCTAAGTAAATAGCAAACCAGAGGGTGTTTGCCTAAAGGCGTTCCTTGTAAAACCTACATGATAAGCGGATAAAGCCAATCTATAAACGTGAAGTGTGTGGTAAGCCTACCCTGATCAAAGACTTTCCTAAGGAAGTCCAACACGAATCACAAAGGGGACTGGAAGGGGTCCTGAGCCCTTGACAGACACCAATGTCAGGTGAACCAGGTAACTTGTAACAGGAGAGGAACAGAGGAGACCTTTTCAGAGAAAAGGGGATCCTTCGTGCGATGGAGGGCCTGATATTGCAGGGATGCTGGCTTCACAGACAGTCTCGGGACTGCCAGAAGGTCGCTCACGTGAGGAAGGTCCCGTAAGGATGGGGAATACGTTTCCAAAAGGGACCGAACGTCGCGGAAGAGATCGACACTTGGACAGAGGAACTATCAGCGACATCAGAACCCTGTCCACACTGAATCCCAGGAACTTTCAGGAACTGGGAGGGAGAGCGGACTGGTTTTCCTGATGCACTAGAAAAACCCAGAGATTTAAAAGGTCGACCGTCCACTGTACATGGAGACGCAGCTGATACTCCGATGAGGCATCAGTAATACGGTGTCCAGATATACCATAAGACAGATACCCTTGGCGCATAGCCATACCACAATTGGCTTCCGTACCTTGGAAAGTCCCAAGGGGTCAAAGACAGGCCGAAAGGTAGACAGCGAAATCTCCAGAGATCGGAATCCCAAAGGAATTGAAAGAAAGCCCCGCGAGTCCTTGGCAATCGGGATGGTCAGGAATGCGTCCTTGAGATCCACCATTGCCAACCAATCGCAGGGTCCCAACCGATCCCTGAGCATATGTGTACCCTCCCTCTGGGAGTGCCGGTAGATCACTGATCCATTCAACTCTGAAGTGATGACTGGACGACTGCCACCGTCCTTCTTGGGCACCAGGAACAGGTTGCTCAGGAAGCCTGCGGACCCCTGTGGAACACGTTCTGTGGCCCCTTTCTGGCCTACTTCCGTAGTACCCCACTCCCCAGTATCCGCCCGTCTTGCAAAAGAGGAAAAGGGGGGGAACTGACAGGTGGAGCGGGGAAGAATAGAACTCCAGAGCAAACCCTTGTACCGTATTGAGGACCCAACGGTCTGATGTATTGCGACCCCATACAGTGTGAAAATATCGAAAGCAACACCCACGGTGGTCGTAGACTGGTGTAGAAGATGTAAAGGTACCTGTATGTCTGAAGGGTAAGAATGACCGCCTCTGGCACCCCGGAATCCTCTGCCACGTCACGGTCGTGAACGGGTAGGGAAAAAGCGAGGGAGGTGCTGGATTAGCGGTAGTGGAGGGTTGCCTCCCGCGGGGCCGGTGTTGATGGTTGTGCATGGCCGCGTAGCTCGGCCCCAATATCCATCGACCTGCGGAGAAACCCCAGAGAATACCTTTTTGTAAGCGAATTGGACACTCGTTCCATAGTATGAAAGGCACCGGAATATTCATTCATGTCTCGCAGGAAACCTTTTCCGAACAAAGCACCGTTAGCTGCAGCACCCAATTCATTATCCCCCACCCCAGCTAGTTGGCGATTCATCTTTAACAGGATGCGTTTACGTCTTTCCGAGTCTAGAGCCCTGTTGGCATTGCCAAGGAAGCCAAGTGACCTTTGGGCCCAGTTAGTAATTTGAATGGGGTCCAGGGGATCACCGATAATTTAGCCTGCTCAGTGTAACCAGCAATTTTACCAGGGGTCCCATGGTGTCAAGTAGTTTACCTTGGCAAACCCAAAGGCGTGGTCTATGCCTTTACTGGGGTCCAGCCCGTAGGGGTGACATTTTATATCAACGAAACTCTTATCCACTGTGGGAGTTAAGCAAGTTTTTACCACTCGTGGTGGGACGGGGACTCTCCGCTTTCATGCGGTTACGAGTAGCTTTGTCCAGGGCTGTACGCACCTGTGCATCGAACCACTTCTCAACGTGGGGTAATTGGGACCATTCCGTGGATCTTGGATGGGAAAAGTCGTCGGGGCAAAAGAGTTGGTTCCCCATAAGATCATAAAATAATAATGCCCGGGTGGGCTTTGGAATGAACCCATAAAGGGGTCTCAGGGAATTCCTCGTCAGAGGCATATACATCAATGACGTCGCTAGTGTCATCCTCCTCGGAGTCAGGGTATGAGTCCTGAAACGGAGCAAGGACAACAGCAGTGTCTGGATAAGATACGATAGAGACCTTAACTCTCCTGGTGGAAGCTGTAACTGGGTGTGCAGGAGCACGTTTACGGGTTGCAGCAGCGGGGGATGGGTGCACGCGTCCCGGCAATGTTGCGGGGTTGCCAGCCCCTCCAGTCACGTGTCGTGGTGGTGGCCAGGGGGGTCTCGGTGGGCCTCACCGCAGTGAGTGTATAGCCCTGATCAGAAAACCGCTAGCAGCGGGGGATCATCAATGTGGCGAGTCTCAGCCATCACTTCTGTTTGAGAGCAAGTGAAGTCAGCAGACAGGACTGAGACTGCCTTAAATACTGCAGATCATTAGATGCCTGCATGTATGGGTCCATGTTCAGAATCCTCTGGGGAAGCTTGACGCTGCAGGGTTTTGCCTCGTGGCATGGTGTTTGACAGAGACCCCGCATGTGCAGACCTTGCGGACTAAACCTCCGCCCACCCGGCCAGCGAGCGCGTGCTTCGTCTCGAGTAGGCAGGCAGATGGAGGTACGCCGCGGTGACAGTGAAGGAGAAACAAACAAATGAACGGGACATGCGAACGCCGCGTTAAAACGTTTGAGATGTTCAGAATCCTCTTGGGAAATTAGACGCTGCAGGGTTTTGCCTTGTGACATGGCGCCGGGATCTATTGATGATGGCACCCGACAGAAACCCCGCGTGTAGACCTTGCGGACTAAGCCGCCCACCCAGTCAGCGAGCGCGTGCAGCGTCTCGAGCAGGCAGGCAGACGGAGGTACGCCGCGGTCACAGTACAGTATAAATTAATGAACTAATGGGAAAAATGCGAACGCTGCGGTTAAAGCCGGGCGCCCGCCGAACAAACACAAACTGAGAGATATATATATATACACATCTAGTGTCATTAAAATCTATGCAAACGGCAGATAAATGAACAGAGTATGATGGCAATATATTGAACTAGGATGCGAATGCCGCGGTAAAGCCGGGCGAGCTCAGAAAAAGGTACCAAATGATATATATATTTAACTCAAAATCAATCCAAGTCTATGCAAACAGCAGATAATATCAGAGGCAATTTGTTATACTTAACTAGTCGCCGAGCAGCTAAGAAAGAGGAAGTAGGAAGGGCGTTGCTCGGTTTTGATGGGTACTGACAGGAAGGAGGACCGGTCCAAAGGAATGAAGGGGTGTCGGAAGATACATATAATATATATCTGTTACTACTGTTATGTTTTCTCTTTTATTCAATATAAATGCTTCATTATTTTCAAAGTTCTTGCTAGTTGCCACTTGCTGCTATGTTTAATAAAGCAAGAAAGAGAAGCAATAGGAGCCTCAGAGTCGATGTATTAAAATTGAAATCAACACGAGTAAAAACCATATACTTATCTCTCTGCGCAGCAGCGAGGAAAAGAGGAAGAAGTGGGAGCAGGAGGCTATATCAAAAGGAGATAGAGATTGACTAGAGAGTGTGGGAGTGTCTAGTTTGGATCTGTGTTTTTCTAAGGATGTTTTACATGTGTTTACAGTTTCGATGTTAAAATCCTTGCTGCTGTAAAAAAAGAAAAGAGACGCAATACTCGCCTCGGAGTCAGTGCATTACAATTCTAGTGGCGTTATCCATGTGCTAGCATCTACCCGTAGTTCTATATGGGGCATGGGAGACCAGGCCGTGGATCCGGAGTGCACCACCTCTGAGGCGTGAAACATTGGATTACCCAGGGGGTCACAGACTACGTCTTTCTGAGATAGTAGTGGTGGTGGGCTCGCTCCTCCTCGACTCCCAATTCGGGGTCGTCAGGTGCGTGTAGCTCAAGAGCTTTCCCCGTTATCTTCCCCAGACTCATGTTTGTCAGTGCCAGAGTCTGATATATCGGGGAGCAGACCAGAACCCGTAGGTTTGGACCATTAAGGAGCCACGGTTTTCACCCCGCGGTCAAGGGCTCTCTTACGCGAGTTAGACTCGTCAGATTCCAGTGTTTTTTCGGGGTCTCTAGCCCCTCGAGGAGCAGAATCAAGGTGCTTAGTTATGGATCTTGTTTGGACCCCAATGGGGCCGCAGCATCTTGGGCTGGCATGTCAGGGAACACAGAGGGAGGCAAGGCCGTGTAGGGGGCTTGTTAGGGCTGCATTGC
>CM019068.1:2679299-2817878 GCA_009667805.1 Leptobrachium leishanense | reverse complement strand
ATGTCTCTAAAAAGACTTCGCATATAGACATTGTTAGAGGCAGGTTTGATACCAACACCTCGGAGGGATCTGAGCCCAAACACACAGCACCAAAGCAGTGACATTATTACCGTGATGCCATCAGGCTCCTGCAGTGAATCATAGGGAAGGGGAGACACTAGAGATCTGACAGCGGCCGCCAAGCTTTAACATTAAGAAGATTATTACAAAGGGAAACGCTGAGTCTTCTGACGCTTCGGGGCAGGAACATCAAAGGGTGTCCTCGTCACTTCCCTCCTCTGGCTCAGGATCTGGAGATTCACCCTCCGGTCATTCCCCAAATCCAGCTCCTGAGAGGGATTGGAGGCTCTCACCCTCTTAGGGACCTCCACCACAAGCGCCCGGCGGGAGTGGGCTCACATACCTAGATAAAATTGGAGGATTTTTGGCCAAGGTATTGGTGCGGTTGCCAGCCCCTCCGAAAGAGTTGGCCGTGTCATTCAACTGTTACCCGCAGCACGTGGCAGGGGTGTATCTGGGGGCCTCACCGTGGTGAGTGAATCGCCCTGGGCAGCGTCTGCTGATAGCGGTGACATATAGTGACTCGCAGCTATATATAATAACAGTATAGATTTAAAATCTGTCACCAGCACCCGGCGGGGGGGGGGGTGAGCTCATTTGTGAGATTTGGTAGGTAGCAAGGTCCACAGGCAGTAATGCGGGGGTGCCAGCCCCTCTGTGGGTATATGTGGACCTGCTCACGGAGTTGCCCGGGAAAATGTTAGCTGTAAGATGTGACTTCTGCAATGGTGTCAGCCAGAATACTTAAGAATCAGCCGACATAGCGGCAACTAATTTAAATAAGGGCATACAGATGGAGGTTTGGACAGCAGGATTAAATGGAGGCACGGATGGGGAATGTAACTGGAGAGTTAGTCGGAGGGGAGCAGTTACCAGGCTGTACAGAGTAGACTGATTGCTGGTTGAAGCTGTTCCCCGGAATCTAATTCTGCCTCGTGTAAAGGGCTCTTAGAGCAGGTTTCTGGCACAGCATTTAGTAAGCCCGATTCAGGCAGAGTGAGAGGAATGAAGCAGTATTATTATTATACTTATTGTACAGCGCTGCGGAATATGCTGGCGCTTTATAAATAAAGAATAATAATAATAAGCAGTAGCGCGGGAACATGCGTGGGAATCACGATGCGCGGCTGGTAGTTCCCGGTTCAGATCGCCGCTCAAGCCCCGAGTAGGGAAAAAGTATTGGACAAACTGGTCAATTAAACTAAAAAGGAGGTATGAAAAAAACCCCCGCAGCTACCCGAGAAGGTAGCTGCGATGCTAAAGTAGACGAACATCGCGGTTGAAGCCGGGACGTAGCGTCAGGGAGAGAAAACATTAAAAATATGTGAGAGTAAAACGCATGTGTACTTATCTGTCTGCCCAGCAACAAGGAAAGAGGAATAAGGAAAGATCAGGGGAAGAGATCAAGAGGAGCTACACAGCGATTGGACTAGAAGAGTGGGAGTGTCTAGTCTGGAGCTTGTGTTTTTTCTAAAGGATGTTTACATGCATTTTCAGTTTAAATGTTAAAATCCTTGTTGCTATTTTAATAAATATAAGGAAAGAGACGCAATAGGAGCCTCTGAGTCGGTGTATTACAATTGTGGTTGCGGATTCTGGTCGTAGCCAGAGTTGGTACCGGAGTAGTAGCCAGAGGTAGCTGGGCCTGGTGTTTGACGGGTAAGATTGGTGAAACCCGAACGACTGGTAGCATGGCCCCGTGTCCTACCGGCTGTCCCAGGAAAATCTTTTTTAGGGAGTGGGAGACCTTGTCAATTTGGTTGAAGGCTCCAGTGTATTCTCCCATATCTTTAAGAAAGCCTTTTCCCAAACACAAAACCTTTTGCTTTTCCTGCCAAGTCAGTATCAGCAATGGCCGTAAGTGTAGGGTCCACCTTTTAGGAGGCTGGACCTACGTCTCTAGGTGGCCAGGGCGGAATTCGCATTCCCGAGGAAACTCAGGGATCGGAGTGCCCAGTTTGATACGGCCGTAGGGCAGAGCGGGGTATTATTTAAACGTGCAGTCTCCGCTGCATCAAATAAATGGGTCAGAGGACCCACTGTCCAGGAGCTTGTCCTGACACAGGCGGAAAGCGTGGTCTATGCCTTTTTGGCTGATCTACCATGGGGTTCAATATATTGTAGAAAACTAGAATCTCAGGAGTGAGGCAGGTTTTGCCTTCCATAATAGGACGGGGGCATTCAGCTCTCATTTTAGCACAGATACCTTTTTTTATCTAGGGGTTTTCAGATTCTGACACCCACATATTTTGCCACATGTGAATGGGGTGACCATTCTTTTGACCTCGGGTGTTGGAGGTCTTCGGGACAAAATAGGGGGTTTCCCATAGGGTCATATATCATCTCCGCTGTCGGAGTGGATGAGGGAAAAATCACCCCAGAAATTAAGGTCTCTTCTCGGGCGTGAATGTCAAGAGCATCTACTGCTTCACCCTCATCCGACTCTGGATTGAGATCCTCTCTCTGGGTCTTCCTCGATATCCGGAGTGGAATCAGAGGTTCTCGCTTTCTTTGGGGTATCCACCACAACCGTGGGTAGGCTCTTTTGCGAGATTTAGAGGTAGCAATGACTATAGGCAGTGGTGCGGGGTTGCCAGCACCTCTTTGGGTGTGTTTGGACTTGCTAACCGACTTTTTGCACGTGGCAGGGGCATATCAGGGGGCCTCACCGTTGTGAGCGCTTTGCCCAAGGAATCATCCGGTAAAACCGTGGTAAAGACTGTGCAGTTGCTATATCCTCAGCCAGTGTATTTTTAAAATCAGCAGATAAAGCTGTGACAGCATTAAATACCGCCGTATGAAAGGAGACCTGAATAGTGGGATCTAGCATAGGCATAGATGGGGCATGTAACAAGGGAGTTACCACCATTTGGGGGGGGGAATGTGCATTAGATTGCTCCTCAGGTTCCGACTGGTGGATGGAGCTTTCCCCAGAGTCCGAGTTTGCCTCGGGTGAAGGGCATTTCGGAGCGGGTTTTTGGCGCGGCATCACTGCAGGGAGCGTTGGCGCGAATGAGAAAAGATGGAGGCAAACTTGGAAATTACACCGCATGTGCGGGAAACCTGAGGTGCGGCCCGTAGGACTTATTTCCGTCTGCTGCTGTAAAGTATCGGGAGAAAACCAGTGAAACTAAGTTTGGAAATCAAAACTAAGGAATAAAAGAACCCAGGGGATAAAACTACTAAAGATCGAGACGAACGCCACGATTGAAGCCGGGCGTGGCGTCAGGACAGCATAAAATTATAGAATTTAGCGAAGTATGACGATAAGTTAGAATTTTAATAAGACTCTGAGGCGAGTATTGCTTCTCTTTCTTGCTTTATTAAGCATAGCAGCAAGTGGCAACTAGCAAGAACTTTGAAAATATGAAGCATTTATATTGAATAAAAGAGGAAACATATATATATATATATATGTATTCTCTTCCGACACCCCTTCATTCCTTTGGACCGGTCCTCCTTCCTGTCAGTACCCATTAAAACCGAGCAACGCCCTTCCTACTTCCGCTTTCTTTGCTGTACGAGGTGATCAGTGTAGGAGAGTAGTAAACCCAAAGGGCAATCCACAGGAAACGAGGAAATCCTTCACAAGGCTGAGGAAAAAGAAGACGTGAGAGTGGAAGATATTCGATCCGCAGACCCAGCAAACAACAAACCACAATAGCGGTGGGAGTGGTGGACAATATTCGCTTTAGAGTCTTATTATTAAAATTCTAAGTTATCGTCATACTTAGCTAAATTCTATAATTTTAATACATCGTCTCTGAGGCTCCTATTGCTTGTTCAAAGTTAACCCACAACTGCGGATGACCAATGAACAACCGGCTTAAAGTAAAAGGACCGGAAGGTGGACACTCTGGACCAGTCAGCTGATCGCAATAAGTCCGCCAACCGACAACCTGCCGAAACAGCGGAAGACGCCATAGCACTGCGAATCGAATGAGCGCCAAACATATGTATTAAACCCTGACAATCCCAATAGCCAACGCGCAAGCGTAGTCGTACCCACCGGGGCGAACGGAGATGTAAACGCAACGAAAATTGGAGAAGGTTCAGGACCCCTAAGTCGTAGAGGGACAGGATTCATACACCTGGAGACACATAACCGGATAAAAAAGTTGGGCGTGAGGGAAACGCCAGGTAAAAGGCAGACGAAACGGATGTCCTAGTACGGCGGGAGATGTCAAAGCGAACACCCCCAGACCCGAAAGAATGGGCCCTGAAGTCCAACGCCCTGACATCAGCCACCCTCTTGTATGATATCAAGAACAGAAGGGCCAACAACTTAGCAGAAAGTTGACGCAAAGTTAAATCCTGATAAGGCCATTGTGCCAGGAAATCAAGTTAAAGGATACCGTCCCAAGTAACTGTATATCGCGGTAGCGGAGTACAATCAGATCTGATATCCCTAAGTAAATAGCAAACCAGAGGGTGTTTGCCTAAAGGCGTTCCTTGTAAAACCTACATGATAAGCGGATAAAGCCAATCTATAAACGTGAAGTGTGGTAAGCCTACCCTGATCAAAGACTTTCCTAAGGAAGTCCAACACGAATCACAAAGGGGACTGGAAGGGGTCCTGAGCCCTTGACAGACACCAATGTCAGGTGAACCAGGTAACTTGTAACAGGAGAGGAACAGAGGAGACCTTTTCAGAGAAAAGGGGATCCTTCGTGCGATGGAGGGCCTGATATTGCAGGGATGCTGGCTTCACAGACAGTCTCGGGACTGCCAGAAGGTCGCTCACGTGAGGAAGGTCCCGTAAGGATGGGGAATACGTTTCCAAAAGGGACCGAACGTCGCGGAAGAGATCGACACTTGGACAGAGGAACTATCAGCGACATCAGAACCCTGTCCACACTGAATCCCAGGAACTTTCAGGAACTGGGAGGGAGAGCGGACTGGTTTTCCTGATGCACTAGAAAAACCCAGAGATTTAAAAAGGTCGACCGTCCACTGTACATGGAGACGCAGCTGATACTCCGATGAGGCCATCAGTAATACGGTGTCCAGATATACCATAAGACAGATACCCTTGGCGCATAGCCATACCACAATTGGCTTCCGTACCTTGGAAAGTCCCAAGGGGTCAAAGACAGGCCGAAAGGTAGACAGCGAAATCTCCAGAGATCGGAATCCCAAAGGAATTGAAAGAAAGCCCGCGAGTCCTTGGCAATCGGGATGGTCAGGAATGCGTCCTTGAGATCCACCATTGCCAACCAATCGCAGGGTCCCAACCGATCCCTGAGCATATGTGTACCCTCCCTCTGGGAGTGCCGGTAGATCACTGATCCATTCAACTCTGAAGGTGATGACTGGACGACTGCCACCGTCCTTCTTGGGCACCAGGAACAGGTTGCTCAGGAAGCCTGCGGACCCCTGTGGAACACGTTCTGTGGCCCCTTTCTGGCCTACTTCCGTAGTACCCCACTCCACCAGTATCCGCCCGTCTTGCAAAAGAGGGAAAAAGAGGGGGGGGAACTGACAGGTGGAGCGGGGAAGAATAGAACTCCAGAGCAAACCCTTGTACCGTATTGAGGACCCAACGGTCTGATGTATTGCGACCCCATACAGTGTGAAAATATCGAAAGCAACACCCACGGTGGTCGTAGACTGGTGTAGAAGATGTAAAGGTACCTGTATGTCTGAAGGGTAAGAATGACCGCCTCTGGCACCCCGGAATCCTCTGCCACGTCACGGTCGTGAACGGGTAGGGAAAAGCGAGGGAGGTGCTGGATTAGCGGTAGTGGAGGGGTTGCCTCCCGCGGGGCCGGTGTTGATGGGTTGTGCATGGCCGGTAGCTCGGCCCCAATATCCATCGACCTGCGGAGAAACCCCAGAGAATACCTTTTTGTAAGCGAATTGGACACTCGTTCCATAGTATGAAAGGCACCGGAATATTCATTCATGTCTCGCAGGAAACCTTTTCCGAACAAAGCACCGTTAGCTGCAGCACCCAATTCATTATCCCCCACCCCAGCTAGTTGGCGATTCATCTTTAACAGGATGCGTTTACGTCTTTCCGAGTCTAGAGCCCTGTTGGCATTGCCAAGGAAGCCAAGTGACCTTTGGGCCCAGTTAGTAATTTGAATGGGGTCCAGGGGATCACCCGATAATTTAGCCTGCTCAGTGTAACCAGCAATTTTACCAGGGGTCCCATGGTGTCAAGTAGTTTACCTTGGCAAACCCCAAAGGCGTGGTCTATGCCTTTACTGGGGGTCCAGCCCGTAGGGGTGACATTTTATATCAACGAAACTCTTATCCACTGTGGGAGTTAAGCAAGTTTTACCACTCGTGGTGGGACGGGGACTCTCCGCTTTCATGCGGTTACGAGTAGCTTTGTCCAGGGCTGTACGCACCTGTGCATCGAACCACTTCTCAACGTGGGGTAATTGGGACCATTCCGTGGATCTTGGATGGGAAAAGTCGTCGGGGCAAAAGAGTTGGTTCCCCATAAGATCATAAATAATAATGCCCGGGTGGGCTTTGGAATGAACCCATAAAGGGGTCTCAGGGAATTCCTCGTCAGAGGCATATACATCAATGACGTCGCTAGTGTCATCCTCCTCGGAGTCAGGGTATGAGTCCTGAAACGGAGCAGGGACAACAGCAGTGTCTGGATAAGATACGATAGAGACCTTAACTCTCCTGGTGGAAGCTGTAACTGGGTGTGCAGGAGCACGTTTACGGGTTGCAGCAGCGGGGGATGGGTGCACGCGTCCCGGCAATGTTGCGGGGTTGCCAGCCCCTCCAGTCACGTGTCGTGGTGGTGGCCAGGGGGGTCTCGGTGGGCCTCACCGCAGTGAGTGTATAGCCCTGATCAGAAAACCGCTAGCAGCGGGGATCATCAATGTGGCGAGTCTCAGCCATCACTTCTGTTTGAGAGCAAGTGAAGTCAGCAGACAGGACTGAGACTGCCTTAAATACTGCAGATCATTAGATGCCTGCATGTATGGGTCCATGTTCAGAATCCTCTGGGAAGCTTGACGCTGCAGGGTTTTGCCTCGTGGCATGGTGTTTGACACAGAGACCCCGCATGTGCAGACCTTGCGGACTAAACCTCCGCCCACCCGGCCAGCGAGCGCGTGCTTCGTCTCGAGTAGGCAGGCAGATGGAGGTACGCCGCGGTGACAGTGAAGGAGAAACAAACGAATGAACGGGACATGCGAACGCCGCGTTAAAACGTTTGAGATGTTCAGAATCCTCTTGGGAAATTAGACGCTGCAGGGTTTTGCCTTGTGACATGGCGCCGGGATCTATTGATGATGGCACCCGACAGAAACCCCGCGTGTAGACCTTGCGGACTAAGCCGCCCACCCAGTCAGCGAGCGCGTGCAGCGTCTCGAGCAGGCAGGCAGACGGAGGTACGCCGCGGTCACAGTACAGTATAAATTAATGAACTAATGGGAAAAATGCGAACGCTGCGGTTAAAGCCGGGCGCCCGCCGAACAAACACAAACTGAGATATATATATATACACATCTAGTGTCATTAAAATCTATGCAAACGGCAGATAAATGAACAGAGTATGATGGCAATATATTGAACTAGGATGCGAATGCCGCGGTAAAGCCGGGCGAGCTCAGAAAAGTACCAAAATGATATATATATATTTAACTCAAAATCAATCCAAGTCTATGCAAACAGCAGATAATATCAGAGGCAATTTGTTATACTTAACTAGTCGCCGAGCAGCTAAGAAAGAGGAAGTAGGAAGGGCGTTGCTCGGTTTTGATGGGTACTGACAGGAAGGAGGACCGGTCCAAAGGAATGAAGGGGTGTCGGAAGATACATATATATATATATCTGTTACTACTGTTATGTTTTCTCTTTTATTCAATATAAATGCTTCATATTTTCAAAGTTCTTGCTAGTTGCCACTTGCTGCTATGTTTAATAAAGCAAGAAAGAGAAGCAATAGGAGCCTCAGAGTCGATGTATTAAAATTGAAATCAACACGAGTAAAAACCATATACTTATCTCTCTGCGCAGCAGCGAGGAAAAGAGGAAGAAGTGGAGCAGGAGGCTATATCAAAAGGAGATAGAGATTGGACTAGAGAGTGTGGGAGTGTCTAGTTTGGATCTGTGTTTTTCTAAGGATGTTTTACATGTGTTTACAGTTTCGATGTTAAAATCCTTGCTGCTGTAAAAAAGAAAAGAGACGCAATACTCGCCTCGGAGTCAGTGCATTACAATTCTAGTGGCGTTATCCATGTGCTAGCATCTACCCGTAGTTCTATATGGGGCATGGGAGACCAGGCCGTGGATCCGGAGTGCACCACCTCTGAGGCGTGAAACATTGGATTACCCAGGGGGTCACAGACTACGTCTTTCTGAGATAGTAGTGGTGGTGGGCCTCGCTCCTCCTCGACTCCCAATTCGGGGTCGTCAGGTGCGTGTAGCTCAAGAGCTTTCCCGTTATCTTCCCCAGACTCATGTTTGTCAGTGCCAGAGTCTGATATATCGGGGAGCAGACCAGAACCCGTAGGTTTGGACCATTAAGGAGCCACGGTTTTCACCCCGCGGTCAAGGGCTCTCTTACGCGAGTTAGACTCGTCAGATTCCAGTGTTTTTTCGGGGTCTCTAGCCCCTCGAGGAGCAGAATCAAGGTGCTTAGTTATGGATCTATGTTTGGACCCCAATGGGGCCGCAGCATCTTGGGCTGGCATGTCAGGGAACACAGAGGGAGGCAAGGCCGTAGGGGGGCTTGTTAGGCTGCATTGCCCTGACTGAGGCTACTGCGTCTGCCATGGAGCGGTGGAATGATTCAGTGAGTACTCACAACAGAGGACAGGGTGGCAGAAATTGAGGAGTGCAGTGAGGCCTCCATAGTGGCTAGCCTGTAGGCCGATTTGGAGTGGCGTTTAGGTGGGGGAGGTCCCAGATTCCACCGAGGCTGCCCTGCGACGAGCTTGCAGTGGAATCCGTTTCTGTGGATGGAGAGGGCCATTTCTGGGTGGGCGCCTTACTTGGGGACATAGTTGGGGCAGTATGCTCACAAAGAGGCAGGAGCTGATCTGTTTATTGGTAGGTCGCGGTGGAAATGGCCACGAACAGGAAGCATGTGACCCAAGATGGCGGTGACGAGATCTCACGAGATGTTACCGCCACCTTAGGATGCCGCGGGGAGTGAGACGGACTGCGCGCCAAGTGAAAACACCTGCCGCGGTCTGACAACATCCCGCGGATGTCGCTGAGGAAGGGGAACGGAGGGGCCAGACAATGCCGTAGCGCTTCGTGAACGGAGCACACAATCTATGGGACACGACCCCCGCGGTTAAAGCAGGGCTAGGCCGTTTCCCAAGGAAGGCGAGAGCAAAGAAACGCTGAACCTAATCTAACACAATAGGTATAATTTAAGAATCAAGGAAGGAAAAAAAATACTTGCCTTGCTGGTGCAGAAGCAGCAAATAAAGGGGATTTTGCCGCGCCTGACCAGTTCTCTTACGGACATGGGACAACCCATTGTATGAGGGAGGGGGATCCCCACGTTGGGGGAAAGGGTTATACCAATTTTTTTCTATATGTCTCCGTGCTGCTGTAGGAGTAATAGAGAAATGCAAATACGAAGCCTCCGAGCTCCTGTGTTAAAATCGTTAGGTTCTGCCCTATATGAATCGCCCTGCAGTTCATCATTGGGTATGTGTGTATGGTTGTTCCTGGGTATGTGTATTTTTTTCTGCGCTCAAGCTCTCCCACAGAAGGCATTCTTCTAGCAGATCTCTTTGCTCGATCACGTGGTTTTTGTTTTGTACCGTCATCGAGCTGCTTTATTTTCCCTCCAGGTTCTGGACTGGGTAAAAGAACAAGGGGAGAAAGAATTGGAGCTGCAGCAATACGTCCTTCAGCTACAGAACAATACGGTGCTGCGCCTCTTACAGCAGGTACGGCTCATTTACTGGCTCTTTATTAATGATCCCAGAGCCTGCTGAGGTTCTCCGTAACATAGCCTTCCACATGCTTAACTACGAAGTGCAGTGGCAGCATTGAGATTCTACTATATGCTCTTCCCGTTCCTGGCCGTGTCTTCTGGTTACTGTGCTTGCCGTATGCGTGTCTCCTGGTTACTGTGCTTGCCGTATGCGTGTCTCCTGGTTACTGTGCTTGCGGTATGCGTGTCTCCTGGTTACTGTGCTTGCCGTATGCGTGTCTCCTGGTTACTGTGCTTGCCGTATGCGTGTCTCCTGGTTACTGTGCTTGCTGTATGCGTGTCTCCTGGTTACTGTGCTTGCTGTATGCGTGTCTCCTGGTTACTGTGCTTGCTGTATGCGTGTCTCCTGGTTACTGTGCTTGCTGTATGTGTGTCTCCTGGTTACTGTGCTTGCTGTATGCGTGTCTGGTTACTGTGCTTGCTGTATGCCTGTTTCCTGGTTACTGTGCTTGCTGTATGCCTGTCTCCTGGTTACTGTGCTTGCTGTATGCGTGTCTCCTGGTTACTGTGCTTGCTGTATGCGTGTCTCCTGGTTACTGTGCTTGCTGTATGCGTGTCTCCTGGTTACTGTGCTTGCTGTATGCGTGTCTCCTGGTTACTGTGCTTGCTGTATGCGTGTCGCCTGGTTACTGTGCTTGCTGTATGCGTGTCGCCTGGTTACTGTGCTTGCTGTATGCGTGTCGCCTGGTTACTGTGCTTGCTGTATGCGTGTCGCCTGGTTACTGTGCTTGCTGTATGCGTGTCGCCTGGTTACTGTGCTTGCTGTATGCGTGTCGCCTGGTTACTGTGCTTGCTGTATGCGTGTCTCCTGGTTACTGTGCTTGCTGTATGCGTGTCTCCTGGTTGCTGTGCTTGCTGTATGTGTGTCTCCTGGTTACTGTGCTTGCTGTATGCGTGTCTGGTTACTGTGCTTGCTGTATGCCTGTTTCCTGGTTACTGTGCTTGCTGTATGCCTGTCTCCTGGTTACTGTGCTTGCTGTATGCGTGTCGCCTGGTTACTGTGCTTGCTGTATGCGTGTCGCCTGGTTACTGTGCTTGCTGTATGCGTGTCGCCTGGTTACTGTGCTTGCTGTATGCGTGTCGCCTGGTTACTGTGCTTGCTGTATGCGTGTCGCCTGGTTACTGTGCTTGCTGTATGCGTGTCGCCTGGTTACTGTGCTTGCTGTATGCGTGTCGCCTGGTTACTGTGCTTGCTGTATGCGTGTCGCCTGGTTACTGTGCTTGCTGTATGCGTGTCGCCTGGTTACTGTGCTTGCTGTATGCGTGTCGCCTGGTTACTGTGCTTGCTGTATGCGTGTCGCCTGGTTACTGTGCTTGCTGTATGCGTGTCGCCTGGTTACTGTGCTTGCTGTATGCGTGTCGCCTGGTTACTGTGCTTGCTGTATGCGTGTCGCCTGGTTACTGTGCTTGCTGTATGCGTGTTGCCTGGAGTGATGATCAAGATTTTTGTCATGGTGTCTGCCCCACTTCTCTCTCCATTCCTCAGAGCACTAGATGTGTGTCCATGGCTCTTTTTGTTCTCAGGTGGCGCAGATCTACCAAAGCATTGAGTTTTCTCGTCTCGCTTCCCTTGTGCCCTTTATTGATGAATTTCTACTGGAGAGAGCGATAGTGGATGCCGCTCGTCACTGCGATCTGCAGGTAAGTGTTTTCAGGGAGATGAGATAATACATGATAAACATGCTGAGCGGGCTTTGCTGCCGGGCTGGAGCGGGCTTTGCTGCCGGGCTGGAGCGGGCTTTGCTGCCGGGCTGGAGCGGGCTTTGCTGCCGGGCTGGAGCGGGCTTTGCTGCCGGGCTGGAGCGGGCTTTGCTGCCGGGCTGGAGCGGGCTTTGCTGCCGGGCTGGAGCGGGCTTTGCTGCCGGGCTGGAGCGGGCTTTGTATCTCCTGCACACTTCATTGACCTGCTTTCTTGTCTTCACGGAGCAGTGTTATTTCTTGTGTGCTAAATTGACTGAAGGCTAATTAGCAGCGTGCCTTTCTTCAGGTGGTATCGCTGCCAGTCTCCTTCGCACATTCAATGAGTCGGTGAGAAAGGACTTACCTGGTGCGCTCTGGCGTTGTGCCGGGTCCCGGTGCGCTCTGGCGTTGTGCCGGGTCCCGGTGCGCTCTGGCGTTGTGCCGGGTCCCGGTGCGCCCTGGCGTTGTGCCGGGTCCCGGTGCGCTCTGGCGTTGTGCCGGGTCCCGGTGCGCTCTGGCGTTGTGCCGGGTCCCGGTGCGCTCTGGCGTTGTGCCGGGTCCCGGTGCGCTCTGGCGTTGTGCCGGGTCCCGGTGCGCTCTGGCGTTGTGCCGGGTCCCGGTGCGCTCTGGCGTTGTGCCGGGTCCCGGTGCGCTCTGGCGTTGTGCCGGGTCCCGGTGCGCTCTGGCGTTGTGCCGGGTCCCGGTGCGCTGTGGAGTGTTTTGGCTGCTCTGGTTTCTTTGTAGTATGAGCTGTTGACGTTTCATGTCTCTTCCTTCAGGTGAGGATTGATCATTCATCCCGAACGCTCAGCTTCGGCTCAGATCTGAATTACTCTGCACGTGAGGATGCTCCGCTCGGGCCCTTCTTGCAGAACATGCCGTCGGAGCACATTAGGAACCAGCTCACCGCCATGTCCTCCGTGCTCACAAAGGCTGTTGTTGCCATTAAACCTGCCCACATACTGGTAAGTACACAGGAGAGCCACATGGCATGTGATGATAGCCACATGGCATGTGATGATAGCCGCATGGCATGTGATGATAGCCGCATGGCAAGTGATGATACCTGCATGGCACGTGATGATACCTGCATGGCACGTGATGATAGCCGCATGGCACGTGATGATAGCCGCATGGCACGTGATGATAGCCGCATGGCACGTGATGATAGCCGCATGGCACGTGATGATAGCCGCATGGCACGCGATGATAGCCGCATGGCACGCGATGATAGCCGCATGGCACGCGATGATAGCCGCATGGCACGCGATGATAGCCGCATGGCACGCGATGATAGCCGCATGGCACGCGATGATAGCCGCATGGCACGCGATGATAGCCGCATGGCACGCGATGATAGCCGCATGGCACGCGATGATAGCCGCATGGCACGCGATGATAGCCGCATGGCACGCGATGATAGCCGCATGGCACGCGATGATAGCCGCATGGCACGCGATGATAGCCGCATGGCACGCGATGATAGCCGCATGGCACGCGATGATAGCCGCATGGCACGCGATGATAGCCGCATGGCACGCGATGATAGCCGCATGGCACGCGATGATAGCCGCATGGCACGCGATGATAGCCGCATGGCACGCGATGATAGCCGCATGGCACGCGAGGATAGCCGCATGGCACGCGAGGATAGCCGCATGGCACGCGAGGATAGCCGCATGGCACGCGAGGATAGCCGCATGGCACGCGATGATAGCCGCATGGCACGCGAGGATAGCCGCATGGCACGCGAGGATAGCCGCATGGCACGCGAGGATAGCCGCATGGCACGCGAGGATAGCCGCATGGCACGCGAGGATAGCCGCATGGCACGCGAGGATAGCCGCATGGCACGCGAGGATAGCCGCATGGCACGCGAGGATAGCCGCATGGCACGCGAGGATAGCCGCATGGCACGCGATGATAGCCGCATGGCACGCGATGATAGCCGCTTGGCACCGATCATGTATTTTCATTTAAGGCAGCACTTGTGTTTCTTTTTTTTAATCCTGTTCCACCTTTTTTAGCAAAAGCCAGTGTGTTTTTTTCCTGTTTATAGGGGGGGGGGGTGGTTTAGGACATGCCTGGTGGGTCTTACATGATCATTAGCCTTGTGTCCTCGCTGAGGCTTAGATCTGGTATCATTCGCACCATTGACACCCAGTGATCTGTTATTACCCACGTTCCACTCACAGCAAGAAAAGGAGGAGCAGCATCAGCTGGCAGTCACAGCCTACCTGAAGAACTCCCGGAAAGAGCACCAGCGCATCCTGGCCAGGAGACAAACCATAGAGGAGCGCAAAGAGCGCCTTGAGAACCTGAACATCCAGAGGGAGAAAGAGGAGCTGGAGCAGCGTGAGGCCGAATTGCAAAAGGTGCGCAAAGCAGAGGAAGAGCGGCTACGACAGGAAGCCAAGGAGCGGGAGAAGGAGCGCATTCTGCAAGAGCATGAGCAGATCAAGAAGAAAACCGTGCGGGAGCGTCTGGAGCAAATCAAGAAGACAGAGCTCGGGGCCAAAGCTTTCAAAGATATCGACATTGAGGTGGGTCCCAGAGCCGGTAATGTCTGAGTGCCGTCTCGCACTGTACGTAATCATTTGTCATCCCCCATTGACAACTGGTTCCATTCCAGTGCCAAATCAATTCCCTTAAAGAAAAGTATGGCTCGGCCAATAGCCGGCCTGTTTTTGTCGGTTGGGAACAATTCTTTAATCCTCCTCACGTCATGAAATAAGCTGGACCTGTGTAACGAGTTGGTTACGATACCAACAATGTGCTGCATGATCTGTGTCTGCACATTGACGTTCCCGAGCGTCTGCCACTGCTCCGAGCCTGCTCTGCTTTTATAAAGCTCGGTGCACCGTGTGATTGTGCTTTTTATCTTGACAGAATCTGGAGGAGTTGGACCCAGATTTTATTATGGCTAAACAGGTGGAGCAGCTGGAGAAAGAGAAGAAGGAACTGCAGGAACGCCTCAAGAATCAAGAGAAAAAGGTGAGTTTGGGGAATCCTGGTGGGGCGTGGGCGAGTGCCCCGGGGATTCTGCATGGGTGGGTGAGTGCCCCGGGGATTCTGCGTGCGTGGGCGAGGGCCCCCGGGGATTCTGCGTGGGTGGGCGAGGGCCCCGGGGATTCTGCGTGGCGTGGGTGGGCGAGGGCCCCGGGGATTCTGCGTGGCGTGGGTGGGCGAGGCCCCCGGGGATTCTGTGTGGGTGGGCGAGGGCCCCGGGGATTCTGCGTGGGTGGGCGAGGGCCCCGGGGATTCTGCGTGGGTGGGCGAGGGCCCCCAGGATTTTGCGTTTGGGGGGGGGTGTGGGCGAGAGCCCGCCGGGATTCTGCGTGGGGGGGTGTGTGGGCGAGAGCCCCTGGGATTCTGCGTTGGGGGGGTGTGGGCGAGAGCCCCTGGGATTCTGCGTTGGGGGGGTGTGGGCGAGAGCCCCTGGGATTCTGCGTTGGGGGGGTGTGGGCGAGAGCCCCCGGGACTCTGCGTTGGGGGGGTGTGGGCGAGAGCCCCCGGGACTCTGCGTTGGGGGGGGTGTGTGGGCGAGAGCCCCCGGGATTCTGCGTTGGGGGGGTGTGGGCGAGAGCCCTCGGGGTTCTGCGTTGGGGGGGTGGGCGAGAGCCCCCGGGATTCTGCGTTGGGGGGGTGTGGGCGAGAGCCCCCAGGATTCTGCGTTGGGGGGTGTGGGCGAGAGCCCCCAGGATTCTGCGTTGGGGGGGTGTGGGCGAGAGCCCCCCTGGGACTCTGCGTTGGGGGGGTGTGTGTGAGAGCCCCTGGGATTCTGCGTTGGGGGGGTGTGGGCGAGAGCCCCTGGGATTCTGCGTTGGGGGGGTGTGGGCGAGAGCCCCCTGGATTCTGCGTTGGGGGGTGTGGGCAAGAGCCCCCGGGATTCTGCGTTGGGGGGGTGTGGGCAAGAGCCCCCGGGATTCTGCGTTGGGGAGGGGGTGTGGGCGAGAGCCCCCGGGATTCTGCGAGGGGTGTGGGCGAGAGCCCCCGGGATTCTGCGAGGGGTGTGGGCGAGAGCCCCCGGGATTCTGCGAGGGGTGTGGGCGAGAGCCCCCGGGATTCTGCGAGGGGTGTGGGCGAGAGCCCCTGGGATTCTGCGAGGGGTGTGGGCGAGCGGCCCTGGGATTCTGCGAGGGGTGTGGGCGAGCGGCCCGGGGATTCTGGGCGAGGGGGCGAGCGGCCCGGGGATTCTGGGCGAGGGGGCGAGCGGCCCGGGGATTCTGGGCGAGGGGGCGAGCGGCCCGGGGATTCTGGGCGAGGGGGCGAGCGGCCCGGGGATTCTGGCGAGCGGCCCGGGGATTCTGGGCGAGGGGGCGAGCGGCCGGGGATTCTGGGCGAGGGGGCGAGCGGCCGGGGATTCTGGGCGAGGGGGCGAGCGGCCCGGGGATTCTGGGCGAGGGGGCGAGCGGCCCGGGGATTCTGGGCGAGGGGGCGAGCGGCCCGGGGATTCTGGGCGAGGGGGCGAGCGGCCCGGGGATTCTGGGCGAGGGGGCGAGCGGCCCGGGGATTCTGGGCGAGCGGCCCGGGGATTCTGGGCGAGCGGCCCGGGGATTCTGGGCGAGCGGCCCGGGGATTCTGGGCGAGCGGCCCGGGGATTCTGGGCGAGCGGCCCGGGGATTCTGGGCGAGCGGCCCGGGGATTCTGGGCGAGCGGCCCGGGGATTCTGGGCGAGGGGGCCGGGGATTCTGGGCGAGGGGCCCGGGGATTCTGGGCGAGGGGGCCGGGGATTCTGGGCGAGGGGTGTGGGCGAGCGGCCTGGGGATTCTGGGCGAGCGGGTGGCCCAGGGATTCTGGGCGAGCGGGGGCCCAGGGACTCTGGGCGAGCGGGGGCCGGCGGGGGGGCCCGGGGACTCTGGGTGAGCGGGGGCCGGCGGGGGGGCCCGGGGATTCTGGGCGAGGGGCCCGGGGTCCGGGGATTCTGGGCGAGGGGGCGAGCGGCCCGGGGATTCTGGGCGAGCGGCCCGGGGATTCTGGCGAGGGGGGGCCGGCGGGGGGCCGGGGATTCTGGGCGAGGGGGCGAGCGGCCCGGGGATTCTGGGCGAGGGGGCCGGGGATTCTGGGCGAGGGGGCGGGGGGGCCGGGGATTCTGGGCGAGGGGGCGAGCGGCCCGGGGATTCTGGGCGAGCGGGGGCCGGCGGGGGGGGGCCCGGGGATTCTGGGAGGGGGGATTCTGGGAGGGGGGGGCCCGGGGATTCTGGGAGGGGGGGCCCGGGGATTCGGGGCGGGGGGTGTGGGCGAGTGCAATCCATGACGCTTGTAACGTCCTCTCTTGCAGATTGATTACTTTGAAAGAGCGAAGCGTCTGGAAGAAATCCCTCTGATAAAGGCGGCCTATGAGGAGCAGCGCATTAATGACATGGAGCTGTGGGAGCAGCAGGAGGAGGAGCGGGTAATGTTTAATGTTTTTCCGTTGCGCACTGTACGTAATCAGTTTTCATTCCCCGTTGATAACTGGTTCCATTCCGGTGCCACACCAATCCCCATAATGAAAAGTATGGCTCGCCAATAGCTGGCCTGTTTTTGTCTGTTGGGAACAATGATATAAAGTGTCCTGTGTTGGCGCAGTGTACGTGCTGCCATGTCCTTATGGTAAAACCCTTCTTTTCATGCATTTCTTTTAGAAAGTATTCAGGCCCTTTTTCGTTCTACTAAAATAGTTTACATTTTTTTTACCATCAGTCTCTGCTCAATACTCCATAATGACAAACCAAAGTTACAAAATTTTAATATTGCCATAACGGAAAACTATATATTTTAATAAGGACTTGGAGGCGAGTATTTGCTTCTTACTTTTAATAATTTCCTCTCAGCAGTAATGAAACTTTTAACATAGTGAAAACACCCAAGTACACTGCCCACCTCTACTTTACACGTAATGTAACCCCGTCCCGAGGACAGTCCGCCCTCTTTCTTACTACACCCAAAACCAGGCATGAAGACAGGAACCAAGTCCACATGGAAACTTCACAACCGGACAATACATGGTGAACTGTAACTTCAGCCAAAGGATGGGAAACCTTCAGGAGCCTGAAAGAAAACAAAGGCACGAGAGGAGATGGAGGAATACATGCGTCGTGGAGAACAAAGAGCGCAGAAATGCAAATATTTTATTGGCAATGAAGTGCAGAAATCAGCCACTTAATTCATGACATGAAGTCGTGATTTTATTAAAGAGAAAACATGCTCCAAATCCTCTTAAATGGCGATATTGTGGTATTTTCCTATTTCATAACGGAAAGTTCAAATTTTAATAAGGACTCGGAGGCGAGTATTTGCTTCTCTTTTGTCATTTATTATCCTCAGCAGCAAAAATATATTAACATACCTGAAGTAAAACAATCAAAAAAACTTCCCCCACAACAGGGGTTAACCCATGATCCCCACTGTCCTTCCCCAACGGTCCATATAGCTCCGCCCCTAGGGTAGCTCCTCTTTTATTGATGAACTGAAGCCATACATCCAGCAGGTACTCGTAGAAATCCCAACGGGGAGGAGACGGAGGAAACCAAGGAATCAAATGTGGAAAGCTGAAAAATGTGCAACCAAAGGACCATCATGCTGAAATAAAGCAAAGACACGTAAAGGTGATTAGTCCCTGAGCCATAACTATGTGCATAAAACATTTCTAGCGCCAGAAGAACCACAGTAGGCGAAGACAAAAACCAATAAAGTTTATTGAGAATACGCAAAACAAAGAACAAACTGTAATGAAGCCTCGCTTGTGCATAAATAACAGACCGACACAAATCATTTAATGACAAAAAACCAAGAAGTACATCAAAGGGAGGGAGAATACGGGCGGGAAATACTCGCCTCTGAGTCCTTATTAAAATTCGAACTTTTCTGTCATGAAATAGGAAAATTCTACAATTTTATCATAGGACTCGGAGGCTCATTTGCCAATTTTAATACAGGAACTCGGAGGCGAGTATTTGCATCAACTTCTTTTATTGCACCCACAGCAGCAAAAGATGAATGCAATGAACATAAGAAAAAAACGTAGGAGCATCCCCCCCCAGCAGGGAGGTCCCAACCCCAGTCCTTGGTACCACCCCCAAGTTTATATATGTCCTGAGCGGGAGCAGCTTATTTCTCTAAGTACCTTTTACTGTTGACCTTGTTTTTCTATGTTTCCTCCTTGATGACAATTATAAAATTTTCCTAAGTATGAAGGGAAGTTTGAATTGTAATAATAAAGGCTCAGAGGCGAGTATTGCGTCTCTTTCCTTATATTTATTAAAATAGCAACAAGGATTTTAACATTTAAACTGAAAATGCATGTAAACATCCTTTAGAAAAAACACAAGCTCCAGACTAGACACTCCCACTCTTTCTAGTCCAATCCCTGTGTAGCTCCTCTTGATCTCTTCCCCTGATCTCCTTCCTTATTCCTCTTTCCTTGGTGTCTGCAAGCAGTCATTCAAACATCCAGTACAAACACCAGGCACAGAACCAACGGGGTCCCGAGAGGTAGGGAATGAAAATATCCAGAGGGGCACGAGGTGCGCCACAGCGACATCCAGTCAGAAGGAGCTGCAGAGAAAACAGAGACACGACAAGGAATCAGTGGAAGCCGTAACCTACGGCGCTACAAGTACCCAAAACATTGGGACGACACCCCCATAATACTAAAGCGGGAGGGAGAGGCGGGCAATACTCGCCTCTGAGTCTTTATTATTACAATTCAAACTTCCCTTCATACTTAGGAAAATTTTATAATTGTAATACACCGACTCAGAGGCTCCTATTGCGAGTTCAAAGCTTGTCCACCAGGGGTGCGGACCAATGAACTACCGGAGTGAAGTAGGAAGTCTTAAATGTAGACTCCCCAAATCAAACCGCAACTGCAAGTAAGACCTCCAGACGGCAAGCCACCAGCACGGCGAAGGAGGCCACAGCACTGCGCCCCGAGTGCGCCCCAAACACTGACATTTTAGCCAGGTGGCCAAGATCGTGGATCCCATCGCGGTATATAGAGCGTTGAAAAAAACAATAGAGAAACGTGAGACATAAATAAAACACATTAGGTGCAGAGGATCCCGATCCTCCAAGCGAGAGCCAGCAGCCACTGCTGAAAGAGCCAGCGCCAATGACAGAGGGCGTCCCTAACAATAAACGTCTATGCCTATAAGGGTCAGTAAGCCCAGAGCCAAGTGCCGAATGAAACATATGAGGGGAAACCGCTGCGAAGCGCGGGGAAAGTGTGCGAGACTCCTATTCGAGGGAGCAGAAAAAACGTGTACAAATTCAGGTAAGCATGAAAGTCGATAGAGTGGACTTCCCAAACCCCTAACATGAGAGGGAACACAATAAGGCCCGATGCCCTTCGGGTAAAAAAAAAAAAACAATCCCAAACCAGAGACCGCTCAAGTGCGAAGTGGGGAGCAAAGATCTCCCAGGGAATACGGAGACCAGTCCAGGGGGAAAACGACCATCCTGAGGAAGACTGAGCAATCTACCGTCCCCTGTAGAAATGACGGAGGGCACAAGACCGGTCAGTAGTCTCAAATCGCTATGTTGATGGAGCCGATCCGAAGCAAACCAAAGACCTCTGGTAGTAGTGACCACACAAGGCTCCCCAAAATCAGGTTAACAAAACTACAGGTGTGGAACTGAGACAGACCTGTCTACGCAAGACTAGAAGGTAAATATCTATTAGAGGAGATCCCCCGAGCATCCTCTGAGAACTGAGCAAACTGCGTGAACCGCCCAAAATATGCCAACACATCCCTGAGGAATCGTAGCTAAAACCGGATCATAGGGCAACTGTATCCAGAACATTGTTTGCCCCGCTGGTCGACAGGTCCATTATCAAAATAGTCAGTGCCAGCATTAGTAGCCATTTAAAGTGGACTAACGGAAAGTCCGCCCAAAGCATAAGCAGAGTTATAGGACAGTGAGGACAAAAGTTGCTTAATTCTCTGCCTGTTGAGGTGGTTGGGTCCGAGACTGTACAGATCTGTAAACAAGGACCGGACGACTTCCTGCAAAACACAAAAGTAATGGTTATAAACTGAAATATGTAAGAAACTACATGATCCCACCCTAGGTAGGACGTGCAGAAATGTCCACTCAACGTGGTCAGGAAAAATACTTCCTCGGAGGTATACATAGTAATTCTGTAAACTGTACGAATTTCAATGTTCATGATCCCAGGACATACCGGAAAAAGCGAGAGAAATCTCCATTGTACTTTCCTGGTAACATATTTGCAGATAAATAAATAAAACCTTGAAGTCAGTATAAACGCTCCTGGTCAAGGGACAGTTGGGCTCATTGCAGCGCGTATAATATGTTGAAGCCATCGGTGGTGGCGTGGTATACTCAATTTATGTCAGTGTTTCAACCCCAATGAGGAAGTGTTTTGGTGTTTTTATGAAGTCCACCAATATGCGGAGATTTGAGCCTTAGCTCAGAGGAGCAGCTACTGGTCACTTTAGGTGGGACTCGCTGTACTAGAGGTGTTGGGAGTTTGGTAGATGAGCTGACACATGGTCAATAGAGTAAACCAGGCTCTCAGAGTTGTGTAGCACATGGGATGTAGGAAAGGAGTATACAGTAGATGACACCTAAACTCCTATTTAGATTGAGCCCCAGACATTGCCTCTTGAAGAGATCTGGTAAAATCAGTGGAAAGGGCAGAAAACCTTCCTAAAAACTGCAGAAATGAATGAAGCGGATACACCAGGAGGTAAAGGGATAATTAGGTTTGAGGGAGTCGGGCCAGCGGTGCACTACCAGTCTAATCATAAGATTTAAGGGAGGTGCAGAGAGTCTTATCTGTGAAATCTGAGCGGGCGGGGGGGCTGGACACGGGAAACCTTTTGGCGCGCAGCCTCCTGACAGAAACAAAATGCATTGATTTGGCTCGGAAAAAGCCTGCGCTGAGTGCGCGCCCAACCCCCTCCCCCCTATGCGAGCGGGAGCAGCGTGTGTGAGGCCAGGACGAAATGTAACCCTCGTGGGGGAAGGGGGGGGGGAAACAATGTCTTAAAAGACTTCGCTATAGACATTGTAGAGGCAGGTTGATTTACCAACACCTCGGAGGGATCTGAGCCCAAAACACACAGTACCAAAGCAGTGACATTACCATGATGCCATCAGGCTCCTGCAGTGAATCATAGGGAAGGGGAGACACTAGAGATCTGACAGCGGTCAAGCTTTAACATTAAGAAGATTATTACAAAGGGAAACGCTGAGTCTTCTGACGCTTCGGGGCAGGAACATCAAAGGGTGTCCTCGTCACTTCCCTCCTCTGGCTCAGGATCTGGAGATTCACCCTCCGGTCATTCCCCAAATCCAGCTCCTGAGAGGGATTGGAGGCTCTCACCCTCTTAGGGACCTCCACCACAAGCGCCCGGCGGGAGTGGGCTCACATACCTAGATAAAATTGGAGGATTTTTGGCCACAGGTATTGGTGCGGTTGCCAGCCCCTCCGAAAGAGTTGGCCGTGTCATTCAACTGTGTTACCCGCAGCACGTGGCAGGGGTGTATCTGGGGGCCTCACCGTGGTGAGTGAATCGCCCTGGGCAGCAGCGACATATAGTGACTTGCAGTTATAGATAATAACAGTATAGATTTAAAATCTGTCACCAGCACCCGGCGGGGGGGGGGTGAGCTCATTTGTGAGATTTGGTAGGTAGCAAGGTCCACAGGCAGTAATGCGGGGATGCCAGCCCCTCTGTGGGTATATGTGGACCTGCTCACGGAGTTGCCCGGGAAAATGTTAGCTGTAAGATGTGACTTCTGCAATGGTGTCAGCCAGAATACTTAAGAATCAGCCGACATAGCGGCAACTAATTTAAATAAGGGCATACAGATGGAGGTTTGGACAGCAGGATTAAACGGAGGCACGGATGGGGAATGTAACTGGAGAGTTAGAGTCGGAGGGGAGCAGTTACCAGGCTGTACAGAGTAGACTGATTGCTGGTTGAAGCTGTTCCCCTGAATCTAATTCTGCCTCGTGTAAAGGGCTCTTAGAGCAGGTTTCTGGCACAGCATTTAGTAAGCCCGATTCAGGCAGAGTGAGAGGAATGAAGCAGGATTATTATTATACTTATTGTACAGCGCTGCGGAATATGCTGGCGCTTTATAAATAAAGAATAATAATAATAAGCAGTAGCGCGGGAACATGCGTGGGAATCACGATGCGCGGCTGGTAGTTCCCGGTTCAGATCGCCGCTCAAGCCCCGAGTAGGGAAAAAGTATTGGACAAACTGGTCAATTAAACTAAAAAGGAGGTATGAAAAACCCCCGCAGCTACCCGAGAAGGTAGCTGCGATGCTAAAGTAGACGAACATCGCGGTTGAAGCCGGACGTAGCGTCAGGGAGAGAAAACATTAAAAATATGTGAGAGTAAAACGCATGTGTACTTATCTGTCTGCCCAGCAACAAGGAAAGAGGAATAAGGAAAGAGATCAGGGGAAGAGATCAAGAGGAGCTACACAGGGATTGGACTAGAAAGAGTGGGAGTGTCTAGTCTGGAGCTTGTGTTTTTTCTAAAGGATGTTTACATGAATTTTCAGTTTAAATGTTAAAATCCTTGTTGCTATTTTAATAAATATAAGGAAAGAGACGCAATAGGAGCCTCTGAGTCGGTGTATTACAATTGATTTTAGTTGCGTTCGAGGCCCCGGCTAACACCGCGGGGGTCAGGCACCCTCGTGACCGGGACGCCGCCGGCTGTCTCGTATGGCTTGGCAGCGCTCCCGGATTTGCTGCATGTGATTAGTAAACTAATCCCCCTTTGAACTGGTTGCCGCGGTGACCCTGCGAGCCGCACGCTTGAGCTCCCATCTCGGCGCGCGGCTCCTCGGGTCCCTCGCGGCCTCTGGTGAGCACCGAGATCTCGCAGAATCTCGGCGCCGCCATCTTGGTTTTTCAGTTTCGCGCGCTTCACTCCCGGACTGCCTCGTGAGATACACCTACGTTCCCAGACATTGCTGCAATGTGCCCCGCTCAGCCCCCTCGTCGAGAAATCCCTTCCTCAGCGGCAGACTCTGACTCCGCTTCCAGCTCGCGGCAGGTACACGGTCCCTCATACAGGGATTCCCCCACTCCTCTGTCCAAACGCCTCTCAAAAACGGCTGTGCGTTTTGCCGCCCTGTAGGCTAATCTCCAAGCCTCCATCGCCACTTTGTCCTCTGCTGTCTCCACCGTAACTGATGCCTTTAAATCATCAATGCATGACGCTGTTAGTTCTGTCACTAACTTATCCAAACAATCTGGGCCCTCTACCCAACCTATTGATGTGACGCCTGCTCCGGCAGTGCCCGTGATTACAGGCCCTTCTGGGTCCAAGAGCAGTGCTAAAACCAAGCACATTGATAAAGCTCCTCGAGGGGCTGGCAACCCGTAAACTTGCCTAAAAAGACGAGCGAGGTCGCCTCGCATAAAAGAGCCCCTGACCGCGGGGCAACAATAGCAGTTTGAGAAACGGTCCAAATCTGCGGATTCAGACCAACTCCCAGAATATACGGACTCAGAAGGCATCGTGTCCGGGGAGGATGAGGGGGTTAGATATTCACGCCCCGAATGATCCAGACCTGACGGTCGATGGGGAGTAAATTCCACCACCACAACTGTTGTCTCAAAAAAATGTGGTATGTGACCCGCGTGGCCAGCCTATGTTCCACGCTTCTGAGGTCTTACACCCGAGATCCTCGGCCTGGACACCCCTTCCCCATGTGGAAATGTGGGTGGACGCTAACATGCGGTCCCCTATGGATCAGGCTACGAGAGCCCATTTCAAGGCCGAATGCCCCCGCCCCACCACAGCGGGGAAAACATGCCTCACGCCCAAAGTAGATGAGGACATGGCCGACTTTCTCGCCGTTAAAGGCTGGTCAGCCAAATGCGGGATTGAACATGCTCTGCGTCTTTGTGAGGACAAGGTCCTAGATGTGGCGGCTCCACGGATTTTCCTCCTGGACTCTGTGGAAGACGCCCGCCTAAAACGATACCCCCTTAGACCCTACGGAGGTCTCCGGCTGGCTACAGAGGTCCCTATGCCTCTTGGGGGGCGCTAATGCCGCGATCGCTGCCGAAAGGCATAAATCGTTGCTAATGCGCATGGACACACATCTTACCTCTCAGGCTGTAAAGGATTTGGGTGCCAAGGCACAGGGCCTCCTATTTGGGGAAAAATCCATTAAAAACCTGGGATCGTACTCTGGCACTTTTACCCAGTTGGACAAAGTGGAGGCAAATACGAAGAAAGTTTTTTCCCCTATTCAAATTTTTGGATGGGCTGGCAGAGGAAGGGGCCACTCTGCTGGCAGGAGAGGTGCTTCGGGCACCGACAGAGGCTCCTTTAATTCAACCTCATACAATCAGTCTGCGGGCTTTGCCGGAGCTTCCTCCCGCTCCCATCCCTGGCGTGGACGTGTCTTCCAGTACCCCCGTCATGGAGCAGGTGAGACTACCTCAGATTATTCCTCATTCACATGTGGTTATTGGGGGTCGCATAGCACACTTCGCACGCGCATGGGAAAGGCTCACATCAGATCCTTGGGTCCTGGGCACTGTACAGGGTTTTCCCATCACGTTCACCGACCTACCCCCTGTTCAGTCAAACCCTCCTCGACCGTTAAAATTCTCAATCGCTCACGAGGCGCTGGTGGACGCGGAGGTATGAGCTCTGCGGAGCAAAGGAGCCATAGAGGAGGTGACTCCGGAGGGGCCCCGCTTTGTAAGCAATCTGTTCTTGGTGCCCAAGAAAGGGGGCGACATGAGGCCGGTGATAAATCTGAGAGACCTCAATGTGGGAGTGGAATACAACCACTTCAAGATGGAGGGCATACACACCCTCAGGGAAACGAACTTACAGAGATTGGATGGTAAAGCTGGATTTAAAGGACGCATACCTGTCCGTGCCTATGGCGCCCGCATCCTGCAATTACCTTTGTTTCGTATGGCGAAATCACGTATGGCGGTTCACCTGCCTACCGTTCGGCCTCGCCTCAGCCCCGTGGTGCTTCACAAAACTCACAAAGCCAGTCATTGCCTCCCTGCGTGCCCGGGGAGTCCATCTAATTATTTACCTGGACGATGTCCTGTTAATGGCAAACTCCATCTAAAGTGGACAATCTCCCTACTGCAAGACCTGGGATTTCTGATAAATCAGGAGAAATCCTTATTGGTACCGACCCGGAGCATAGAATTCCTGGGATTTCTTTTCGATTCCGTCGCCATGACCCTCAGTGTTCCACCGTCCAAGGTCCGCTCCCTTCGGAAGGACGTACGCGCTCTATTGAGGAACCCTGCTCCGTCCCTGCGGTCCCTGGCTCGAGTCATCGGAGTCCTCGCAACTCGCTTGGCAATTCTCCCTGCTCCCCTACACTATCGGGCCCTCCAGACCTGGAAGGCCCGTTTTCTCCGTTTGAATCCGGACTACTCGCAGAAGGTGCTGCTATCAGACGAGGCGCAGGAAGACCTCCGCTGGTGGCTCTCCGACTGGACCAGATGGAACTCTCGTCCGGTGATGGACCTGACCCCGACTATGACCATAGTCGGATGCCAGCCGCAGGGGCTGGGGCGCCCGATGCGGGCACCTGGAGACAGGAGGTCGGTGGTCCCCCTCAGAGGCAGAGGCCCATATCAACGTACTGGAACTCTTAGCGTTCTTCGCAATTCAATGCTTTGCCGGGCCCAGAGCTCAGTGCGTACTGATACGCATGGACAACAAGGCGGCGGTCCGTTATATCAATGCTCTGGGGGGCACGCGATCTCGAGACTTGACATCCAAGGAATTCTGCCTGCAGAGAGGACTCTTCATAGTGGCCGAATTCATCCCGGGCCTGTGCAACACAGTGGCAGACTGGAATTCTTGTCATCTGACACAGCAGGGACTGGCGTCTACTACCATCAGTTTTCGACATCATTACTCTCTGGGGTCCACTGCAAGTAGATCTCTTTGCATCCAGACTGAATCGTCAATTGCCTGGTTTCTTCAGCTGGCGACCGGATCCGGAGGCACTGGCCACAGATGCCCTCAAACTTCGATGGCCGCAGGGTCGTCATTACGCCTTCCCTCTGTTTCGAATATTATGCAGAGTTTTATCCGCGCTGAGAGCAAGGGACGGAATTGGTACTCCTGACCCCGCTCTGCAGTCCCAACCCTGGTACCCCGACCTGTTGGAACTGGCGATAGATGTGCTGAGGGTGCTGCCCTGCCCAGTGAACCTGCTGTCCGACCCGGAGGGCCTTCCGCATCCCTTGGTGATGGGGAATCGGTTGACGTTGGTGGCGTGGTTGGTTTCAGGTTCGCCTGGCAAACCGCAGACGTTTCGGAGGGAACGGCTTCCCTACTACAACAGGCATGGGCTCCAGGCACACAAAAATCAGCGCGAGCGAGCTGTAAAAAAAAACACCACCGCAGCCGCGCCCAGGAGCGGGAAAAAAAGCACAAAAAGGGAAGATAAACAGTAAAAACAAAACCAGAGTTAACAGAAAAGGGGGGAATCCTTGTTGGGAAAACGGGACCACGCGGTCCCAACTCCCGGTGCGGCTGGAGCGTCGACCTCCGCGGCTAAAACCGGGAGAATCAGCGTCCCGCCAGAGGGTTAACAAAAAATAATGAACAGCAATAAAACTTTAATAAAATATATATATTAATCTCCTAAAAATATAATTTAATCACAATCGAAACACAAAATACATAGCAGAGACGCGCAGAGGTTCTTAACTGCCGAGGAGCAGCAAAAAAAGAGGAGCTACCCTAGGGGTGGAGCTACATGGACTGTTGGACTGATAACCCCTGTTGTGGGGGAAGTTTTTTGTTTTTCACTTCAAATATGTTAATATATTTTTGCTGCTGAGGATAATAAATGAAAAAGAGAAGCAAATACTCGCCTCCGAGTCCTGTGATTAAAATTGGATGATGGCCTTTTCAAGCTAGAATAAATGCCGGATGACGGGACTGAATACTTTCTAAATGGAGTGTATTTCGAGACATTGTGGGGCGTCGTGTCCTCTATTATTTTATCCATTTAATGCCAGTGAGAGGATCCCCGTGATCTCATGGATCAGCTCCCACCATCCCAGGGACCAGGTCTGCACATGTGGTGCAGTGTATTCCCTGGTTACTGGTCCGTGTGTCTTGTGTGCGACCCTCGTGTCGTTCTGGTACAACCATATACCTGTGTTTCTCCTTTACCCTGATGCTCCCTGCATCCGCTTAAACGAGTCTCCTTTCTCTACAGATAAACACTCTGATGATGGAGCGTGAGAAGGCTGTGGAGCATAAGAATCGCTTATCGAGGATGCTGGAAGACCGTGATGTGTTTGTTGCCAACCTGAAGGCTTCACGTCTCTCATTCTATGAGGTAAGATCGAGGATCTGAATCCACAGCAACCGCCTGACCACGAATATCCATTTATCACAGTGTCCATGGAATGGCTGCTTTCTCTCAGCCAATCCTGCTCCTTTTGTTTGCTTTGGTCGGGGTTTTTTTGGAAACTTTTTTTACTTTCCACAACTGGGATGTTTTCCTCCTGGGGTAGCGATCGGAAGGTACCGGAGCTGGAGAACCAGCATAATTATTCCAGCTTTAATTTGCTGGTGTCTGCCATCCCTACAAGGCACTAGTGTTTACCAACCCTGGTCCTCAGCTCCCCATAACAGGCCAGGTTTGCAGGAAGAAGCACAGGTGATATGATTGGCTGCTCAGTGATAGCAGGATTCCGTCTGCGTTTCCCCAAGTTGATCTGCAAAACCTGTCCTGTTGGGGCTCCCTTTGGACGGTCAGGAGAAATGCTGCACTCGACAATGTGTGTGATATCCAGCGTTCTAGGATTCCTTTATATAGTTTGTTCCGTGCGCACCGGCTGGATTCGGCGCCTTTGCAGGATTTCTGCCGGTGCATTTTGTCAAACCATTAAGCTGTCCCTTCCCCACTAACAGTAAGAGTTCCCGATTAACATACCTCAATACGGAATGCACCTGTAAACATGTAACACAGTGACTATATACAGAATGCACCTGTAAACATGTAACATAGTGACTATATACAGAATGCACCTGTAAACATGTAACACAGTGACTATATACAGAATGCACCTGTAAACATGTAACACAGTGACTATATACAGAATGCACCTGTAAACATGTAACACAGTAACTATATACAGAATGCGCCTGTAAACATGTAACAGTGACTATATACAGAATGAGCCTGTAAACATGTAACACAGTGACTATATACAGAATGCACCTGTAAACATGTAACACAGTGACTATATACAGAATGCACCTGTAAACATGTAACACAGTGACTATATACAGAATGCACCTGTAAACATGTAACACAGTAACTATATACAGAATGCGCCTGTAAACATGTAACACAGTGACTATATACAGAATGCACCTGTAAACATGTAACACAGTGACTATATACAGAATGCGCCTGTAAACATGTAACATAGTGACTATATACAGAATGCGCCTGTAAACATGTAACATAGTGACTATATACAGAATGCACCTGTAAACATGTAACACAGTGACTATATACAGAATGCACCTGTAAACATGTAACATAGTGACTATATACAGAATGCACCTGTAAACATGTAACACAGTGACTACAGTGGCAAGAAAAAGTATGTGAACCCTTTGGGATTAGGTGGAGTTTTGCATGAATTGGTCATAAAATGTGATCTGATCTTCATCTAAGTCACAACAATTTGAAAAACACAGTCTGCTTAAAATAATACAACACAAACATATGTTTTCATGTGTTTATTAAACAGAACATGTAAACATTCACAGTGTAGGGTGGAAAAAGTATGTGAACCTTTGGACTTAATAACTGGTTGAACCTCCTTTGGCAGCAATAACCTCAACCAAACGTTTCCTGTAGTTGCAGATCAGACCTGCACAACGATCTGGAGTAATTTTGGACCACTCCTCTTCACAAAACTGTTTCAGTGTAGCAATATTCTTGGGATGTCTGGTGTGAATCGCAATCTTAAGGTCATGCCACAGCATTTCAATCGGGTTAAGGTCAGGACTCTGGGCCACTCCAGAAGGCGTATTTTGTTTTGTTGAAGCCATTTCCTTTATTTATTTATTTATAAAGGATTTTACCATTTCCTTTGTTGAATTACTTGTATGCTTTGGGTCATTGTCCTGTTGCATCACCCATCCTCTGCGGAGCTTCAGTTGGCGGACAGATGGTCTTACGTTTTCCTGCAAAATGTCTTGATAAACTCTGGAATTCATTTTTCCATCAATGACAACAATCCGTCCAGGCCCTGAGGCAGCAAAGCAACCCCAAACCATGATGCTCCCTCCACCACCATATTTTACAGTGGGGATGAGGTTTTGATGTTGGTGTGCTGTGCCTTTTTTCTCCACACATAGTGTTGTGTTTTTACCAAACAACTCAATTTTGGTTTCATCTGTCCACAGAATATTTTGCCAATAGTGCTGTGGAACATCCAGGTGCTCTTTTTCAAACTTCAAACGTGCTGCAATATTCTTTTTGGACAGCAATGGCTTCCTCCGTGGTGTCCTCCCATGTACTCCATTCTTGTTTAATGTTTTCCTTATTGTAGATGTGTCAACAAAAATGTTAGCATGTGCCAGAGATTTCTGTAAGTCTTTAGCTGACACTCTAGGATTCTTCTTTACCTCATTAAGCATTCTGCGCTGTGCTTTTGCAGTCATCTTTATAGGACGACCACGCCTAGGGAGAGTAGCAACAGTGCTGAACGTTCTCCATTTGTAGACAGTCTGTCTTACCGTGGACACATGAACATCAAGGCTTTTGGAGATACTTTTGTAACCCTTTCCAGCTTCATGCAAGTCAACAATTCTTGATCGTAGGTCTTCAGAGAGCTCTTTTCTGCGAGGCATGGTTCACATCAGGCAGTGCTTCTTGAAACCAGTAAACCCAAAACTGGTGTGTGTTTTTAAAGGGCAGGACAGCTGTCAGCAACACATCCAATAATATCACACTGATTGGACTCAAGGTTGGCTCACTCCTGGCTCCAATTAGCTCTTGGAGAAGTCATTAGGCTAGGGGTTCACATACTTTTTCCACCCTGCACTGTGAATGTTTACATGTTATGTTCAACAAAAACATGAAAACCTATAATGTTTGTGTTGTATTATTTTAAGCAGACTGTGTTTTTTAAATTGTTGTGACTTAGAGGAAGATCAGAGCACATTTTATAACCAATTCATGCAAAACTCCACGTAATCCCAAAGGGTTCACATACTTTTTCTTTCCACTGTATATAAAGAATGCACCTGTAAACATGCAACAGTGACTATATACAGAATGCGCCTGTAAACATGTAACAATGACTATATACAGATTGCACCTGTAAACATGTAACACAGTGACTATATATAGAATGCACCTGTAAACATGTAACAGTGACTATATACAGAATGCACCTGTAAACATGTAACACAGTGACCATATACAGAATGTACCTGTAAACATGTAACACAGTGACTATATACAGAATGCACCTGTAAACATGTAACACAGTGACTATATACAGAATGCGCTTGTAAACATGTAACACAGTGACTATATACAGAATGCACCTGTAAACCTGTAACACAGTGACTATATACAGAATGCGCTTGTAAACATGTAACACAGTGACTATATACAGAATGCACCTATAAACATGTAACAGTGACTATATACAGAATGAGCTTGTAAACATGTAACACAGTGACTATATACAGAATGCGCCTGTAAACATGTAACACAGTGACTATATACAGAATGCGCCTGTAAATATGTAACAGTGACTATATACAGAATGCGCTTGTAAACATGTAACATAGTGACTATATACAGAATGCGCTTGTAAACATGTAACACAGTGACTATATACAGAATGCGCTTGTAAACATGTAACACAGTGACTATATACAGAATGCGCCTGTAAACATGTAACACAGTGACTATATACAGAATGCGCTTGTAAACATGTAACAGTGACTATATACAGAATGCGCTTGTAAACATGTAACAGTGACTATATACAGAATGCGCCTGTAAACATGTAACACAATGACTATATACAGAATGCGCTTGTAAACATGTAACACAGTGACTATATACAGAATGCACCTGTAAACGTAACACAGTGACTATATACGGAATGCACCTGTAAACATGTAACACAGTGACTATATACAGAATGCGCTTGTAAACATGTAACACAGTGACTATATACAGAATGCGACTGTAAACATGTAACACAGTGACTATATACAGAATGTGCCTGTAAACATGTAACACAGACTATATACAGAATGCGCCTGTAAACATGTAACACAGTGACTATATACAGAATGCGCCTGTAAACATGTAACACAGTGACTATATACAGAATGCGCCTGTAAACATGTAACATAGTTACTATATACAGAATGCGCTTGTAAACATGTAACACAGTGACTATATACAGAATGCGCCTGTAAACATGTAACACAGTGACTATATACAGAATGCGCCTGTAAACATGTAACACAGTGACTATATACAGAATGCGCCTGTAAACATGTAACACAGTGACTATATACAGAATGCGCCTGTAAACATGTAACATAGTGACTATATACAGAATGCGCTTGTAAACATGTAACACAGTGACTATATACAGAATGCGCCTGTAAACATGTAACACAGTGACTATATACAGAATGCGCTGTAAACATGTAACACAGTGACTATATACAGAATGCGCTTGTAAACATGTAATATAGTGACTATATACAGAATGCGCTTGTAAACATGTAACACAGTGACTATATACAGAATGCACCTGTAAACATGTAACATAGTGACTATATACAGAATGCACCTGTAAACATGTAACAGTGACTATATACAGAATGCACCTGTAAACATGTAACACAGTGACTATATACAGAATGCACCTGTAAACATGTAACACAGTGACTATATACAGAATGCGCCTGTAAACATGTAACACAGTGACTATATACAGAATGCGCCTGTAAACGTAACAGTGACTATATACAGAATGCACCTGTAAACATGTAACACAGTGACTATATACAGAATGCACCTGTAAACGTAACACAGTGACTATATACAGAATGCGCCTGTAAACATGTAACACAGTGACTATATACAGAATGCGCCTGTAAACATGTAACACAGTGACTATATACAGAATGTACCTGTAAACATGTAACACAGTGACTATATACAGAATGCACCTGTAAACATGTAACACAGTGACTATATACAGAATGCACCTGTAAACGTAACAGTGACTATATACAGAATGCACCTGTAAACATGTAACACAGTGACTATATACAGAATGCACCTGTAAACGTAACACAGTGACTATATACAGAATGCGCTTGTAAACATGTAATATAGTGACGATTTCCTACATATTTATTTTTCTGTTAATCTGTATATTTGTGTTTTTAATTTCTTGCATTTTACTATTTTGTATTTCTGTAACCACTCAATGTTCTTGAACCCAGGACATACTTGAAAACGAGAGAAATCTCAATGTATCCTTCCTGGTAAAATCCTTTATAAAGTATTGGCTGGGGGGGAGACTCGGTCTTTCTCCAGCTCTTGGTGGCCTTTGAACACTGGATCTGCCGGTTTGTGCAGGCATGTCCTCTCTCTCATGCATGTCAGCCTGCGCTCGCCTTACAGGCGTCTTCATTGTGTTATTTCCAGGAGAAGTTAAATCAGTTTCAGGAGAAGCTTTCTGAGGCCCGGAGAGTCCGCCTGGAATCACGCAAGAGGCAGCGCAAGGAAGAGCGACGCATAAATTACTACAAAGAGAAAGAGGAGGAGCAGCAGAGAGTCAAAGAGGAGGAGCTTAACAGGGGTACGTTGAGCAGACGACGCACTGGGAGTTAAGCACCAGCAAGTGCAGCCCGTCGACACCGTTCCCTTCCAACCTGGTTTGCCCCTTTTTTGTTCCGTCTCGTAGTGTGCGCAGATGGTTTTAATGATTGACATGTCTGCGTAGTCGCTTTGCTCTATACGTGGCACTAATCCATTTCACTGCACATGGAGTCCTGCAGCCCCCCCCCCTCCCTGAGCGATCAAAGCGAGATATTGCCGTTAATGGGGGGTCATGGGTCACATGCTGCTTTACTTAACCTTGGAATGTAATGTCTGCTCATGTTTAACTGTCCAGAGCGCGAAGAGCGAGAGAGGATTGAAAATGAGAAGCGCGACGCTGAACAGCGCGAATATCAAGAACGCATGCAGAAACTGGAAGAGCAAGAGCGGAAGAGACGTCAGAGAGAGCTTGAAATCGAAGAGCGTGAGCGGCGCCGCGAGGAGGAGAGGAGAGGCGGCGCTGATGATTCCTTCAGAAAGGTGAGCAGATGGTCTCTGTCACATTTGGAAGGTACATTGGTACGAGTTAAGAGTCACAAAAATATTCCAGGAGGACATTATGGGAATTTTTATAGGTTTATACCCTAAGACCACCTGCATCCAAAACCTAAAATTCATAAATGAGGATGAGTGTCTACATGGGATAAGAGGTGAGATTTTACGTGGAACACTTTCTTCCTTACCAGTGCCCCAGCTTGGTGCCCCAGCTTGTCCCACCACCAGCTCCATTCAGCAGAGCTAGACACCTGCTTACATGATTTCTCGTTGCCGGGTGTGACAGAACCTACCCTCACTGGGGCATCTGGAGGGGGGTTTTGGGCTAGCCTGCTGCCCAGTGACTATGGCCCATAAAAGAGACCAGGGGATTTGCCTGGTAAGAGATCTAAAGGAAGCTGGGACTGTAGTGCCAGACCACACCTTTTGTAACCGGTGCTGTGGAGCCGCATACGGATACATTTGCCCCTTGCCCAGACAAGTGGAAACTGTCATTTTTTGACATTAAGAGACTTATTGCATCCAGCTATAGACTATTTGGTTGATCTTACAAATATATTTGGTTTTTCACTGTTTTGACCCCCCCCCCCCCCCCCCCCTAGACTCCCTGGACTTAATTGCCCCGACTGACTCAGGTCATCGAAGTTCCAGCATGTAGACCTTGAGGGAGCTCTGATTACAAAGCAAAAGCAGGGCCAGGGTGTAACCCTATTGTTCTCCTTACCCCGCCATGTGAACAATTTAAACCCTTCACTGCTGAGCCATTTCACATTTAAAAAAAAAACAATTTTTTCTTTTTTAAATTATTTTTTTTCTGAACTTTAAACATGGTCATGTTTGGTACCATGCTCTGGCCTTTCTAATGATACCAAACATGACCCTGCTAGCTGAAACCAGTCGGGAGATATCGGGGTTCAAACAAACCCCTATCTTTCCTTAGGAGTCAATAAGGACGTTTCCCACACGTCCTCAGCAGTTACATAGTACATAGTTACATAGTTATATAGGCTGAAAAAAGACATGCGTCCATCGGGTTCAGCCTCTCCCACATAACCTACTGCTGTTGATCCAAAAGAAGGCAAAAAACCCAGTCTGAAATATGCAACATACCGGGAAAAAATTCCTTCTTGCCCCCAGAATGGCCTCAGATTTCTCCTTGGATCAAGAAGCTTTTACCCACATATTAAATATTATAACCCTTAATATTCTGTGTCTGCAGGAAGTCATCCAGTCGTTTTTTAAAAGTCTGTACAGACTCTGACCCAACCACCTCAACAGGCAGAGAATTCCACAGCTTTATTGTTCTCACCGTAAAATAACCCTTCCTATGCTTTAAGCTAAATTTTCTTTCGTCCAGTCTAAATGGATGACCCCTTGTCCTGTGTATAGTCCTGTTAATGAATAGGTTATCAGACAATGGTTGATAATGGCCCTGTATATATTTATATAAGGTTATCAGATCCCCTCTAAGGCGCCTTTTCTCTAAACTAAACAGGTTTAAGCTTGTTAGTCTTTCCTCATAACTTAACCCTTCCATCCCCCTTATTAATTTAGTTGCCCGTCTCTGCACTTTTTCTAGCGATATAATATCCAGTGAAAGGGTTAAAGACACTGGCTGTATTTTTTAGAAAGACCCAATCTGCTTTTGGATTCTCAACGTTCTCCATCCTTCTTTAAACTGCGGTTAACGTTTGGGTGGGCTGTTGGTGGAAGATTGTTCCGGCGGCTGTGGGGACTGTTTAAAGGGGAGAGTGCCTGCTGATGGAGGTACTCGGTTAGGGTACAGCCGCTCTGTTACACTGGGTATTTCAGGACTGAGATGTGGCTCATTAAATTATATCACAAATTGTGTGGTCATCACGGATTACTCTGCTTTATTGATTCTGGCCCAGTGTGGGTATTTACCCGGATTTTGTGACCATATTGCCGTCTGGATTTCATTATGGGACCAAGCTTTGTGAGATTGGTTACTATTGGCTGTTCATTCCCATCGACAAATGTTCTAAAGCAGTGTTTCTCAAAGCTGTCCTCAGGAGCTGCTGCTGACAGGCCAGGTTTGCAGGATATGTGAAGCACAGGTGCTGTTATTTGCTGCTCAGTGATTGCAGGATTCACTCTGCTTTTCCCCAAGGTGATCTGCAAAACCGGGCCTGGCTGAGGATCCTGAGGACAAGCGAGTATTGGCGGTGCCGATATCTGACGCCCCAGAACTCTCTTGTTGAGGTTTTTGACCTCTTGTTTCTGTATTAATGACATTTTCCTCTTTCCAAATGAAACAGGATTCATCACGGTGGGGAGATAAAGAAGCAGACGTGGGATGGAGACGAGGAGTTGATCCCCCTGATAATGAGAATAAGCAGCCACCGCCTCCGCCGCCTCCAGAAAGGTGATTTAATGTTCAGCATTTCATGAAGGCTTCACGTCTGAGGGTTTTCTGTGTTGTGTGAATTCATTAGGTCTTAATTATTATAATATCCTATCCTGGATTTTTTCAGAGATTGGCGAAGGGCTGGGCCAGATGTGGAGAAGCCCCTGAAACCTGTTGATGATATCCTTAAAAATGAGGATAATGTTAATGAGGAGAAAGCTTCCCAGAGATTTGATGAACGTCCTGCTTGTACATTTGAAGAACGAGGACCCCGTCGTGGTCTGAGTGATGATAAAGGTAATCAACGTGAATCAGAAGAGGAACGTAGCTCTTGGCGTGGTGCTGACGATGACCGCCCCCCCAGGCGAGGCTTTGATGATGACCGCCCTGCCCGGCGAGGCTTTGATGATGAACGCCCTGCCCGGCGAGGCTTTGATGATGACCGCCCTGCCCGGCGAGGCTTTGATGATGACCGCCCTGCCCGGCGAGGCTTTGATGATGAACGCCCTGCCCGGCGAGGCTTTGATGATGACCGCCCTGCCCGGCGAGGCTTTGATGATGACCGTCCTGCCCGGCGAGGCTTTGATGATGACCGTCCTGCCCGGCGAGGCTTTGATGATGACCGTCCTGCTCGGCGAGGCTTTGATGAGGACCGCCCGCTCCGGCGAGGCTTTGATGATGACCGCGGGCCCCGGCGAGGCTTTGATGATGACCGCACCCCGCGGCGAGGCTTTGATGATGACCGCACCCCGCGGCGAGGCTTTGATGATGACCGCACCCCGCGGCGAGGCTTTGATGATGACCGCACCCCACGACGTGGCTTGGATGAAGATCGAGGATCCTGGCGTGGCGGGGATGACGACAGGGTCCCGAGGCGTGGCGGGGATGACGACAGGGTCCCGAGGCGTGGCGGGGATGACGACAGGGTCCCGAGGCGTGGCGGGGATGACGACAGGCCCCTGAGACGTGGTGGGGATGACGACAGGGCCCCGAGACGTGGAGGGGATGACGACAGGGGTTTGACAGCTTGGAAACCTGTCTCTGCAAGTCGACCAGGTAAATATTTAATTTTTTATATTTTACACATCCTTTCGTAATGCTGTGAAGGGACGTCATGAAGACCTTTAAGCTCCTCCCACTCCGTGGCTTTAGAGAAGGCGGATATTCTGCGGTTTGCCGGTAGTGGAGCCTGAACAGCGATACTGGCCCTTCATGCTGTAACAGCTGAAGTGTTGTCATGATTTCTGCCCCCTGTTATTTCCTGCGTTAAATTGCCAGTCTTTGGTCTGAGATGTTAATGTTTTCTTTGCCAGGAGGTTGGCGAGAACGTGAGAAGGCACGTGAGGACAGCTGGGGCCCTCCACAGGAATCCAAGCCTGTAGAAGATCGGGAATGGTCGAGGGAAGGGAAGGAGAGGGAGTTGGACTCGGAACCTGTGAAGCGTCCTGCGAGGTAAAACGCGTTTCCCTTCTACCCTGTGCCATCTACCGGCTCACAGGCTTTTCATGGCACGTTAGGGTTGGACGACTTCACTGCAGAATTTGTTACCTGGTTTAAGGCAACGATTTTTAATTCTTATAGGGAAGAGGACGCCTGGAGACGTGGAACGGACGATGCAAAACCCCCTGAAGACGATGACAGAAATGATGGTCTGGACAGTCGTGAAAGGAGACGACCTCCCAAAACAGAGAGAGATGAGCGTTAGTACTTTTTACAGAATTCCAGCCCCGTGAGCGGTCTCAGGCGGTGCCGGCCCTCTCCAGACCAGAAAACATTTTACCCATAACCTGCGTTTCTTCTCAGGGTTACCGGACCCCCAGGGTTTTTATGTAGAAGCTGATAACCCGAGAGCACGCGCCTTTCTGTAAATGTTCCTTTTATCTTTACATTGTCTATGCCTTGCTGGGGACGTCTATATAAACCTCTTGTACAGTTTGACACTGTTACACCTGTGCTGCCCATTTACCCCGGCTTGGTGCAGACAGGGAGTCACTTTATGGCAGTTTGAGCCCATGAGCATTATTTTTTGGCATATGGAGCTTTTTATCCAAGGGTTTATTTTACATTTCCAAAGGTTTGGGGCAACAATAACTTTAAAGTCCGAGCAGCGCTTTGTTGGACTGTGTGTGTGTCGCTGCGCCCAGCGTCCCCCCGTCGCTGCGCCCAGCGTCCCCCCGTCGCTGCGCCCCCGTGTTGCTGCGCCCAGCGTTCCCCCGTTGCTGCGCCCAGCGTCCCCCGTCGCTGCGCCCAGCGTCCCCCCGTCGCTGCGCCCAGGGCCCCCCCCCCGTCGCTGCGCCCCAGCGTCCCTCCGTCGCAGCGTCCCCCCGTCGCTGCGCCCAGCGTCTCACTCGTCACTCCTCCATGGTTTTAATGGGGGATACAGCACTGGCAGTCGGCTGTTGGCTACCTGTGTGTGTTGTTGTTATGGGGTCTCGTCCAGGCTTGAGTCCTCGTCCCATTAAGGCTAGGGTCAGACGAACGCATTTTTCACGTTGTCCGTGAAAAAGTGCGTTCGAACGAATGGACGTAATTTTTCATGGAATACGCGATAGCGGTCATACGATGCGCCTTTTCGCCCGTGATTTTGTACGGATCATCAATAAAACACTTTTTGCGTCTGAACGTTATGTTGGCCGGACATTAGCAGCGTCTGACGTCTCCTAATCACACAAACACGCCGCTATGCCGCCACAGCGCACTCTGTACGTCAGTAGTAGCGGTTTGACGTTCTCGAAAAAATGCGTTCGTTTGCCACTTGCGTTGCACGGACAAACTTTCGTGCAGCCATTCGTCGTATGTTCCCTGGCATTGGATGTCATTTGCTGCTAGCACGGCCGTGATTTCGTGCGGCTAAACGCACGTGAAAAATGCGTTCGTCTGACCTTAGCCTAATAGCTCGCCATATGCTTTTGGCAAGTTGGGTGAAGCATCTAAATTACACATCTCTGGTGTTTTTTTGTCTTTAGCGAACCAGTGGCGTCGTGGTGAAGATAAAGACAGTCAGCCAGAAGAACAAGGCACACCTCGACGAAGTGCACCAGCTGAGCGGGAGAAGAGTGCATGGCGCGCAGACAAGAAAGACGATAAGGACGGGCCACGTCGGTCAAAAATAGAAACCGATGAGGAAGGGTGGACCACAGTGTTGCGGCGCTAGGTACAGCAATGGCTTCCAAGCAGCCACAGGAATTTCTCCGCATCTCTTCACACCTGACTTGTTTCCCATTCAGAGACTCTTGGCGCCGGCAGGTCCATGAAGGCAGGGCCATAGCTTCGGTGATGCTTGTGATTTTACTGATCGCTACGTGGCCCTGCTGATTTGTGGCCTCTGAATGGAGACAAAACCCCATTTCCTAACATGATGGGCTTCGAAGTGAATATTCAGACTTTATTGCATTAATTTTCCCTTTAGTTTGTTAGTGTAGCCTTTGTTACAGCAAACACCCCCCACACACACACACACACACACACACACACACACACACACACACACACCCGATCGGAGCTGCTGCCGCCGCTATGTAGATGTTGATGCAAACCTTTCCAGGCCAAGGCCGGGCTCTCATTGGTTTTAATGCCTGCCCCATATGCTGGCAGAGGATTGTGTGTCCTGTAGTGCTTCATCCTGATAGGGTGTCTCTGCTGTGCAAATGCTCGCCTCCTGCTTGTGTTGCCGATTGGTTGATTTTTCCTTTTTTTTTTTGCTCCTAGTAATTTGCTGTTTGATCTTTTTCAGGTTTTCTCTGAACTTGCTGTTTATTCAGTGATAAATAAAATGCTTTAAGAAATTCCACTCGTTTGATTTTCAAGGCAGTTCAGTGAACAATAGGTTAAAAAGCCGATGAAATGTTTGAAAACTGTGTCCTGGCAACGGCTTCTGTTAAGAATCCACCCAAGTGAACCTGCTGTGCAAGAAAAGGGTTAATAAAATTCTTTATTCCATATGATCAGCCTCCACTCCTTGCTACTTTGTTTTGTTTCTCAACGCCCCTCTCACCTTCCTTTGTGGTTGACACAATGTGCCGTCACAAAGCTTGTGTCAGGTAAAGGAAGGGCTGCTGTTTGTAGGAATAGATTTGGGTATATTGTAATGAGAGAATACAGCCCCGGGCTGCCTCCTGCTCACACGCCATAAAAAGGGCAGTGGACGTGGCTTTGGGAATTATCCCACAAGACACGGAGACGAGTATTATGCTAGCTTTTCTTTACCCAATAGCAGCAAAGAAATCTCTCAAATACAAACAAAAGTATTGAGAGAGAAAACCCAGGTCAAATAACATATAACCTAACAGATAATGGTACGGTCCAGTCCTATATTGACCAATCATCAGGCAGACCGCTCCATAAATCTGTCACCCCTCTGACAACTCCTCTTTTCTTTGCTGCTCGCCGAGATGAGTATTAGCAGCAACTCAATATTAAATTGCTTGTAGTATTGTTGCACATTTACATTTGTTATATTGTGTATTTTGTGTCACCATACACTATAAACACACTTATCCTGTTGTAATGACTTAATTTGTTACATTTTGCGATATGTTATTGAGGGAACTTAGTTCTCGGTTTTTTATTCTGATTTAGTACTCATTTATTCTTATTTCTTATTTGTATTTCCCCGTCTTGTGTTCCCTCCGAAGAGACGAGTCTGTCTCTCTGGTGGTTACTAGTATCAGCACCTCCGTCACAGGGGAGAGGCATGTCTTCGCGCCATTAGTCTCTGGGGTAACGCTGCGGCTCGTGCATGCACAGTACGTTGCAGCCAGTTACCTCAGACGAACCGCAGCGTTTTTAAAATGGCGAGTTTTTCTACTTTTAATAAATAGCGGAATATGTCTAATCCGACCCTGCCAGTTACCCCCGGTGCCCTTATACCCATGCCCCAGGTGAGTAACCCGGCACACGCCCTTATTGTGGCTCTGTCAGTTTTTTCCTCAAATCTGGAGCATACTATGGTGAGAGTGCTGGAAAATCACTCGGCCAGAAGGTCTTCAATCATTTCCCCAACTTCAGAAAGTTTTTATCTATTGAATCCCACCAGGATAATGAGGTCCCTGGGACTTCAAAAGAGGGATAAGAGCAGCTCGCAAAAAACTTACGTCCACCTGAACTCCACCTGAATCCCCCACAGCACATCACTGTGGCTAAAAGGAAGAGCCAGTTAACTCCGAAGAGAAAGTGGAAGCGCGCTAGAGGCGCAAAGATACCGGCAGCTCCTCAGAACATTCTAGAGAGGAAGCAATGTCAGATCCTCTGCCGCTTCCTCCCAGCCACTGAGGAGGAAGTCAATTCCTTATTGTCCTCCTCACATCTCACCACGTGCCCGCTTGACCCCATTCCCTCACATCTAATTCCTCCCCTCTCCTCCTCCCTCACCCTATCTCTCTCCACTGGCTCCTTTCCATCCGCCTTCAAACACGCGCTAGTTACCCCTTTACTAAAGAAACCATCCCTAGACCCCAACTCTCCATCCAACTACCGCCCTGTATCCCTGCTTCCCTTCACATCAAAGCTCTTAGAAAACCTAGTCTTGACCCGCCTCTCCATCTTCCTGTCCTCCAATTCCCTACTTGACCCCCTGCAATCTGGCTTCCGTCCCCTACACTCAACTGAAACTGCCCTCACCAAAGTCACCAACGACCTCCTAACTGCTAAAAAACACGGCCACTATTCTATTCTCATCCTGCTTGACCTCTCGGCTGCTTTTGACACTGTTGACCACCCCCTCCTTCTACAGACCCTCAACTCTCTGGGTCTCGGTGACACTGCACTCGCTTGGGTCGAATCCTATTTATCCAACAGGTCCTTCTGTGTGTCCTTTGCTGGTAACTCCTCCTCGCCTCTATCTGTTGGTGTACCTCAAGGCTCTGTCCTTGGTCCTCTGCTCTTTTCCATCTACACCTCCTCCCTGGGCAAAATCATCAACAGCTTTGGCTTTAATTACCACCTCTACGCTGATGACACTCAGATCTACCTCTCTACCCCTGATCTCTCTCCCCCTGTCCTTTCAAAAGTCAGTGACTGTTTATCTGGCATCTCCTGGATGGCCTCCCACCACCTAAAGATCAACATGTCAAAGACTGAGCTCCTACTTATTCCTCCCTCTAATGCCTCCCCACCTCCTGACTTCTCTATCACGGTGGAGGGTATCACCATTTCCCCATCAAACCAAGTTCGCTGTCTTGGAGTTACACTTGACTCTGCTCTTTCCTTCATCCCCCACATCCAGTCTCTTTCCTCCTCCTGCCGATACAAACTGCGTAATATTTCCAGAATTCGGCCATTTCTTACCGCTGTCGCCACAAAACAACTCATACACGCCCTGGTAATCTCCCGACTCGACTATTGCAATAATCTCTTATCTGGCTCCCTCTGTCCCGCCTCTCCCCCTACAATCCATCCTGAACGCCTCCGCCAGGCTAATTCACCTCACCCGCCGCTCTGTCTCTGCCGCTCCCCTCTGCGAGTCCCTTCACTGGCTCCCATCCACTGCAGAATTAAGTTCAAAATCCTTATCCTTACCTACAAAACCCTCACTAACTCAGCTCCCCACTACCGGTCCTCACTAATCACCAAATACACCCCAGCCCGCTCCCTAAGGTCAAACAGTGACCTGCGCCTAGCTTCTCCCCGCATCACCTCTTCCCATGATAGACTGCAGGATTTCTCACGCGCAGCCCCCACTCTCTGGAACGCTCTCCCTCGTACTGTCAGACTTTCCCCTAACTTCTCTTCCTTCAAACGCTCCCTTAAAACGTTCCTATTTAGGGAAGCGACCCCCCAACTCACTGACACAACCATCAATCACTCTCACCTTACAGTCCTCTCCTCCTGTTTCAACCCCAACCCTCCCAGATTGTGAGTTCCTACGGGAATAGGGCCTCATCTCCTCCTGTACTGTTTGTCAAATGTTGTTCAATGTATTGTAACCCTGTCTATACTGTGCTTATTGTACAGCGCTGCGGAATATGCTGGCGCTTTATAAATAAAGAATAATAATAATAATTCTGAGGTGAATTCCTCTGAGCCGGAGTACGATCCGGTCTCCTCTCCTGAGGCCTCACATTCAGTTTCCTCACCTGATTCCACTGATTCTAAAAACCGCTTATTGATCCGGTAGATGCTGTAAGAAATTCAATGTTTGTACCAGAGCAATTAAAACATCCCCGGTCAGTGGAATGGACACACATAGAGCATGTGGCTGGTTATATAGAACAGCATATCCGTATGTCAATGGATAAACAAACCAGAAGTAATTTGAGGGCTGAGTGTCCAGCCCCAACTTTGTCACATAAGCTTAATGTAACCCCGAGTTAGATCCCGAAATTATTGAATCTGATTACAAGACACGGAGGCTCCTATTATTATGCCAAATCTCATTAATTACCACTTTCAACAGCAAGAGAGAAAAAAACTTTTAACATTAACGTGCCAGGGACACTCCCTGCATCAAATACAATGGTCTCTCCCAAAGTGTATAAAGGAACCCCCACGCTCAAGTTTCTTCCTCTTTCTCTTGCTGCTTTCAAGAGCAATATAAATATATTTTTCTTCTTAATATGTCTATATATATATATATATATATATATATAGCAGGATTTTCTGCTCTATTTAGTCTAACTAAACTTATATTGGTTGGTTAATTTATTGCAAAACATTTTCTGTAAAAAATTTTTTGCTTTTTTATTGTGTTGCAAACTACTGTTGTTGTGGGTGTGCGACTTGGTTTGTTCTCGGCATTTTCCCGTCGTCCCAGCTCACAGGGGGGTATTTTTCCCTGTGGGTCCGGTCCGTGTACGCATAGCTGCATTTCCCATTTTTTTCCTCAGGGCCGCGGCGGGCTTTTTGCGCAAGCGGCGGCCATTTTAGATCTGAGGTAATCTCCTCACGCTGATCTGCGTGGGCCCCACCCATCTCTACTGCGTATGTGTATGTGTCTCGCGGCCATTCTGACCCAGCGTGTGTACGGTGATGCTACAGCCACGTGCCTCCTCATCCTAGGATCTGCCTTCTCAGGTCAGAATGACGGGGGAGAGCTCGGACAGTGCCTCCGACGTCTCTTCTGAACGTCAGCCATCTGCTTTATTGAAAGAGCCCTCCCTGCCCCCCAGCGCAGGCCTCCATAGACACGCGGTCTAAAACTTTGAGTTTGCCTCAGCATCTCAGACCCTGTCCCACCTTCTAGGTCCTGCTGGTCCTTTGGCTGCCCCTCAGACTCCCTTACCCCCTGCGGAGGGCAGTAGAGGTGCTACATTATCTATCACTGAGATTTCCCACACCTCTCATACAATGCAGCAGCGCAGAGGGCCTCGTAAAGCCCAGGCTAAAACTAAGCATATTCGGCCGCAGGCCTCCAGAAAGAGGGTTCATGATGGTAGAGGTACCTCTACACAAAAACGCGGTGAAAGGCCCCGCGAAGAGAAAACCCCTAGGGGTCATAAACATGCGAAATCTTGGAAAAGGCTCGGACTCGGTCACCATCCCTGAGTTCTACCTCTTCCTGCATCGCTTCGATTATCTCTGGGATATCCTCGGAGGATTCTGCTACACAGGTTACAACCCTGGCTCTCCCTGGGCCTGTAGCAGTGGATATATCATCAGAGGATGATTTCTTGGACCCAGATGATTTAAAGCACCCCCGCTCTGCGGATTGGGTGGCATCCCCACGGGTGGATAAAATGTTAACAAAGCGAGTCCGGAAACCTTTGTTGCCCAAAACTAGATCAAGACTCCGCACCGAATGTCCGAGTCCTATTACCTCAAAAATGTCTTGCAAACACCTGAACTTGGGGATCATATCCTGCAATTCCTTACCAATTCTGGTTGGAATCCCAGGAAAGGGGTAGATTTTTCATTTAGATCCTGTCAGGACCAAAAACATCCAGTAACTTGTCCTTTCTCTCAATTACTAGAGACTGTAGAACAAGCTCATTCCTCAGGTATAGCCCTAAATGTGGCTACATTAGGTGGTTGGGCACACCGCACCTTATGTCTCCTTGGTAACACAAATACTGTTCTGGCTACAGAGCGCCGAAAATCTGTCCTCTTGAGGATTGATCTGGGTTTAATTTCACTGGCGTCTAACGAACCCGGGCCAGACGCAGAAGGGGATCTTTTTGCGAAGTCTATTATTCAAGACATGAATTCCTACTCGGGTTCCTTTTAATACGATCCGGAAGGTGAAAGTGAATATGCGGAAAGCTTTTCCCCAAAACCAGGGGTTTTTTGGAAGGGCCGACTGCCCGGCCGTTCTTCCTTTGGCTCTTCACGTGCCGACACTAGTCCCGCTCAACATCAACGCCAACCGTACCAGCATCAACAGGTCTGATTCTTTCCCCAGTACAACCGGTCTAGACGTGGCTCATTCCGATCTCGCCCGCCATGTAAGAGTTCCGTTACATTCTACTCAGGGATTAGTGGGTGGCACGATCGCCCTTTTTTTCCACGTATGGGAGTCAATATCAGCAGATCCTTGGATCTTGCAGACAGTAAAGTGCTATCGCATAGACTTCCTAGCCTTGCCTGTGCAATTGTGTTCCCCGAGACCTCTTTTCCTTCCCCAGGAGAGGGAACTTCTCAGACACAGAGGTTCGACTGTTGTTAAACAAGGGCGTAATAGAAACAGCGCCTACGGGATCACTGGGTTTCCTCAGCAACCTGTTTCTAGTCCAGAAGAAAGGGGGGTTGTTCTGAACGGTAATAAACTTAAGAGTTAAACGCTTACGTCACCTATCGCCACTTCAAACTGGAGGGCATCCATTGTCTCAGCGATCTCAATACGGGAGACTGGTTGGCGAAAGTCGACCTTACCGATGCGTACCTCACGGTACCCGTGCACTCAGATCATCCCCGTTTTCTCCAGTTCAGGTGGTGACACGTGACGTATCTATTCAGGTGTCTCCCTTTCGGGTTGTCCTCAGCCCCATGGTGTTTTTCGAAACTTCTACGCCCGGTCATGGCTCTCCTACGGGCGTGTGGAGTTCGCCTATTAATATACCTGGATGACATTCTCATTATAGCGTCGTCTCACGAAACCGCCTTGCAACACCTGCAGTGGACAATTCCGTTATTGACGGATCTGGGTTTCCTCAACAACCGCAAGTCAGTTTTGGTACCCGGCCAGCGTCTCGAGTTCCTCGGGTTCATCGTCGACTCAACAGCAATTCTGCAATTGCCACGACACAAGCTCCGTGATATACGGAGGGAGTTGAGGAAAGCGTTGACGCTCCCCGTTTTTACAGTTCGCTATCTAGCTCGGTTGATTGGGCTTCTGTCAAGTTCTATTCAGGCAGTATTCCCGGCACCGTTACACTACAGAGCCCTTCAGCGACTCAAGACCAGGATACTGAGCCGTGCCCAGTCTTATGCAGATCCGGTCATCTCGACGACAAATCCAGAGATGAACTCCAGTGGTGGCTGGACAATATAGAAGCGTGGAACGGCAAAGCGATATTCGGCTCCACTCCGGATATGATTATCGAATCAGATGCCAGCACCCACGGTTGGGGGGCCAGATGTGGCCCAGTCTCCACAGGAGGAAGATGGTCTCCAGACGAAAGAATGTTACACATCAACTGCCTAGAGCTCCTGGCGGGGTCCCTGGCAGTTCGCAGCCTGACGGGTTCCTGGTCGAATCGCTGTGTTCTCTTGCACCTCCACAATCTCTCGGCGGTAAGGTATATCAACAAATTGGGAGGAGCACGTTCTCAACCTCTGGCGCTGCTGGCACGAACCATTTGGGAATTCTGCCTTCAAAGACGAATCGAAGTCCAGGCAGAGTATATCCCGGGGTTACACAACACGATAGCGGACTGGTACTCCAGATTCTTACGAGACTCCAGCGACTGGCAACTGCTTCCCTCGCTCTTTCTTCAGCTCTAGGATCTTTGGGGTCCCCTCTCCATGGACCTTTTTGCCTCTCGCCTCAATACCCATCTCCCCCAGTTCTACAGCTGGCGCCCTGATCCAGACGCGGTGGCAACAGATGCCCTCCTGCAGACGTGGCCTCCAGGTCGACATTACGCTTTCCCTCCGTTCGCTCTCATCGGGAGGTTACTCCTCCATATTCGCAGGACGAGGGCCTCGGTGGTGGTAGTGACTCCATGGTGGCCGACCCAAGCATGGTTTCCACAACTTCTGTACATGACCATGGACTGTCCGTGATTACTTCTCACAGATCAGCACTTACTCTCCGACCAGATGGGCCATCCGCATCCGTTGGTCGAACGGTCATCAACAACTCATGGCATGGTTGCGGTCAGGCGATCCATCGCTCTCGCAGGAGTTTCGAACACGGCGGCCCAGCTCCTTGGAGCTTCCTGGGCGCCTGGCAACAGAACAGCTTACAAGCACGCCTGGCAGATATGGACTCGCTGGTGCATGGGAAGGGACCTGGATCCCGTTCGTGCCTCTGTCCGTCATGTCTTGCAATTTCTCCCGGAGGAATATGATTCTGGTAAGGCCTATAGGACCCTGAACCTATACCGCCAGCTATTTATGCCTCTCACGAGGGGTGGGCTGGTCTGCATGCAGGACAACATCCGATGGTCTGCCGTTTACTGCAGGGCGTACGCATGTCCCGTCCACCGGTCCCTCGTTACACCTCTATGTGGGACGTCAATGTTGTGTTTGCCTTATTGTGTTCATGGCCTGATAATGTATCTCTGTCCATTTAAACAATTGTCTGCTAAGTTGATCATGCTCTTGTGTTTAATTTCCTGCAAAAGGGTTTCTGATGTCCGCGCCTTGGACATACATGCACGGTCTTACCGACAAGACGGTTTTGAATTTCGCATTTCTAGACATACGAAAACTATGGTTAGCAGGGTTTTTTAACCGGCTTTTTCAGCGTCCTTTGCCTTGTCCGGTCTGCTGCCTCCGCCAGTATGAGTCTGTCACAGCTCCTCTCCGATGCGACTGTCCCCTGTTTATTTCCCTGCTACGTCCCTTCCATCCAGTCTCCTCTAACACACTTGCTCGGTGGATGCGATGGTTGATGGCGATGGCGGGTATTGATGTCTCAATCTTCGGCGCCCATTCGGCTCGGGAAGCCATGGCCTCCAGGGCTTTTGCGATGGGTTGTCGCTTGGAGGACATTATGCAGGCGGCGGATTGGTACAGGGAATCCACCTTCCGGGAGTTTTATTTTCGACCTGAGCTACATTGCTCAGCTGCCGTTTTGCCTTAAGCTTTAAACTGGCATAATAATAGGAGCCTCTGTGTCTTGTAATAAAATTCCTGATTTCCCTAGTAAATTATGACGGGAAGTCGTAATTTTATTAAAGTCGAAAGGAGGTGAGTATTATTCCCTCCCGGTTGATTCCCTCCCAGATAGTTGGTCTAGCCTCAGGAATGTAGCTCTGGGGGTTATGTTGTGTTCTAATGCTGTCATGCTGCAGTTTTGGATTTCGCCTTCTATGTGCCTCTGTTTATATATGCAAGGTTTATAACACTCGTTCTTTTTCTCTCATTTTCAGCTCAGTAATTCGTCTTCTTCCTGCGGGATCCTGAAGGACCATTGTCTGTTGGTTCCAGTTGTTTATGGTTCTCCTTTTGTCTCCATTCTTTAGTTGCATTTCTTCTTTGGAGCCTGGATCTGGATGTTTCCTTGATCCTCTTTCTCTTGGTGCGAGAACATAAAGAAACTTTGAGCGTGGGGGTTCCTTTATACACTTTGGGAGAGACCATTGTATTTGGTGCAGGGAGTGCCCCTGACACATTAATGTTAAAAGTTTTTTCTCTCTTGCTGTTGAAAGTGGTAATTAAAGAGATTTGGCATAATAATACTCGCCTCCTTTCGTCTTTAATAAAATTACGACTTCCCGTCATAATTTACTAGGGAAATCAGGAATTATCCCACAAGACACGGAAGCGAGTATTATGCTATCTAGTCTTAAGCCGATAGCAGCAAAGAAAATCTCTCATGCAACAACAGAAGTATTTAGAGAGAAAAATACAGTTTAACAATACATATAACTATAGCAGGTAATGGTACAGTCCAGCTCCCTGCTGTCCAATCGTCTGGTAGACCGCTGCATAAATCGTCCTGGTAACCCTTGGCTCCTCCTCTTCGCTCGCCGAGATGAGTATTGGCAGCAAGCTCTATATTAAATTGACACTTTCACTGTATTTTATTGTAGAGATATATATATATTCATATTCTATTTTAGCATATTGTTTATACACACACTGTTAGTTACTGTTTGTACTTATTGTCAACCTGATAGGGACTTATGTGCAGGGGCTAGGCTTTGCCTTTATTTGGTTTTAATTGTCTCTTGGGGGAATGTAGATCTATATATTTTCTCATTTTCTCTGCTTCCAGCGTTTATTTGCCTTCGGGGGACGAGTCTGTCTTTACGGCGGCTTTCTAGTGTTTTTTCGCGCCTCCCCTGTATCTCCGTCATAAGGAGAGGCGCGGCTTCGCGCTGCTGCCTGGGGTAAACGCTTGCGACGACTCGCGCATGCGAGGTGCGTCGCGAGTTTTACCTCAGGTGATATTTGAAAACTAAACTCGCCGTTTAACCGCCGGTTTCTCAATTTTATTCAATTGTTAGCGATTATGGCCAATATCTGTTAATCTCGCCAGGGTTGTTCCCGTTGTTTCCTCCGGGGAGACGGGTCCGTCTCTCCGGTTTCTGTGGGATTTGGTGCCTTTCCCGCAGCTGTTCCTGAGGAGCCACTGCTCTGAGGTAACGCTCGCGGCGGCTTGTTGCCTCGGGAAATTTCCCAATAAAATGAGTAATATAAGTGATTTAAAAATAAATTAAATACAGAAGTGAAAGAAGAGAACAGTGAAGCGCCTTCAGAAAAAGGATTAAACGTACACGCTACACATTGAATGTGGGGGTTCTCCTAAAAACCTGAAGACATATATTGTAGATAGTCAATGGAGCGCCAGCGAACTGGATGTACGGTTAATCATTATACATGTCCAATAAATGTCTTCCAATCGGTTCGAAGAAAACTCCTCCTCCAAATAAGGGAAATTTCTGCGGAAGAGATGAGCTATAATAGCGCAGTATGTCGGTCCACCATAGGAGGAAAATAAAGCGGTTGTAGTCCTACTCACATTTTATTGAGCCTAACCTTGGCTCTAGGATGGATAACAACTATGGGTCTTCAAGAGATGTCCAGGTGCCCATGTACCCGCAACAGGATTCTTCAAACGCTTTCCCCTGCAGTGGATCAAAAAAATACCAACGCACTTTCTGGTGCAATACCGTTAAAAATAATGGAAAAGTGGGTACTCATATGATTACACTCACATGTTAATGAGCCGCATTGGCTCCAAGATATCGCATGGGAATATTAAGGCAATTCCAAAACCTTCTCCTAATCACGTTACAGGAAGCAGCAGTAGTTTAAAAATAAATTTATTGATACATAAATTTTATTACCAGAACGCGTATCGCTCCTCAGAGCTTCTTCAGCTGGTATCACTGGTCTTATGTCTGCTGCTTCCTTATATACTGTTTAAAATGTCCCATTTAGTCATTCACAATTCACATCAGATGAAAGTCATTAAAACAATTAAAAACAATTAGGATCACATGTAACCTTTTATTGATCAATCTAGTGGGCGCCTGCGTATCTGTGCTGTCTCTCAGTGTGGAACGCATGGTTGTTAGCCTTAATTACATAAGGGAATTGTATTTTCCACCATACGTTATTAAAAATGGCAAAACGCCGTAATTGCGCACGCGCAAGGTCCGGCGTATCACAGCGTGTGTGTCGCTTACGCGCAGCTCTTACTGCACATCTTGCGCACAACTTCTACTGCGCATGTAAGCCAACTGACACCCCGCATCGGCACATATGTCGCCCCAGTGCTCCTTAACACTATCCAGTAAAGCGACTGCACCACCAATACTCTGGCCGGATGATTTACCAGGGCCAAATCTCCAGAAACACATCCACAATGTAATTCACATAAAAACAGACCACACAACACAAAACATGTGGCTATCTACGTGCAACGATGCAGTCCCTCATCAATTATATTTATATATCTTACAATAAAGTGCAATATCAAATTAGTGAATATAAAAATTCATTCTAGTAGGTGTATATATTATTAAGGTGTCCGGTTTACTTCAAATTGGTGATAAAGGTAATAAAGTGCAAAGTGAACTATTTTTTACTTATTATCTGCTTCATTTTATATATCATAATCAACTGGTATTATTTTCCTAAATGGCATAAGGAATTTATATTTTTTATTTTTACTTTTATCGTTAAAAATCAATAAAACTCCGCAACTGCGCATGCGCGAAGCCCAACATTCACATTAGGTTCATTGCTAACGCGCAGCTCCTACTGCACCTCCTGCGCACATAAACCTAATGAGGACATCCCGCATCGGCACATATAGCGCCCCAATGCTATTCAATAAACAATTTCATCTAGCAGGGGGATCCATTTGAATTGACTCTATACAAATAATGTCTATCCTAAACACATCCAGATAAAAGCAATGGACTATACAATACAATTATAATAGGAGTAAAGGTTCAACTTCTATAATGAGAACGTAATCATGATATAATGAATTAAATTATTAAGTGACAAATAGAATTCACAACATAATTTACAATAAAGTGCATTATCAAATTGATGAATATCATTACAAAGCCTTATCGGCTAATAAATTTACTTATCATTGAGTGCCATATTTATGCTAAATACTTCTATTATAATTGTATTGTATAGTCCATTGCTTTTATCTGGATGTGTTTAGGATAGACCTTATTTGTATAGAGTCAATTCAAATGGATCCCCCTGCTAGATGAAATTGTTTATTGAATAGCATTGGGGCGCTATATGTGCCGATGCGGGATGTCCTCATTAGGTTTATGTGCGCAGGAGGTGCTATGCGCAGGATGTGCAGTAGGAGCTGCGCGTTAGCAATGAACCTAATGTGAATGTTGGGCTTCGCGCATGCGCAGTTGCGGAGTTTTATTGATTTTTAACGATAAAAGTAAAAATAAAAAATATAAATTCCTTATGCCATTTAGGAAAATAATACCACAGTTGATTATGATATATAAAATGAAGCAGATAATAAGTAAAAAATAGTTCACTTTGCACTTTATTACCTTTATCACCAATTTGAAGTAAACCGGACACCTTAATAATATATACACCTACTAGTTGAATTTTTATATTCACTAATTTGATATTGCACTTTATTGTAAGATATATAAATATAATTGATGAGGGACTGCATCGTTGCACGTAGATAGCCACATGTTTTGTGTTGTGTGGTCTGTTTTTATGTGAATTACATTGTGGATGTGTTTCTGGAGATTTGGCCCTGGTAAATCATCCGGCCAGAGTATTGGTGGTGCAGTCGCTTTACTGGATAGTGTTAAGGAGCACTGGGGCGACATATGTGCCGATGCGGGTGTCAGTTGGCTTACATGCGCAGTAGAAGTTGTGCGCAAGATGTGCAGTAAGAGCTGCGCGTAAGCGACACACACGCTGTGATACGCCGGGCCTTGCGCGTGCGCAATTACGGCGTTTTGCCATTTTTAATAACGTATGGTGGAAAATACAATTCCCTTATGTAATTAAGGCTAACAACCATGCGTTCCACACTGAGAGACAGCACAGATACGCAGGCGCCCACTAGATTGATCAATAAAAGGTTACATGTGATCCTAATTGTTTTTAATTGTTTTAATGACTTTCATCTGATGTGAATTGTGAATGACTAAATGGGACATTTTAAACAGTATATAAGGAAGCAGCAGACATAAGACCAGTGATACCAGCTGAAGAAGCTCTGAGGAGCGGTACGCGTTCTGGTAATAAAATTTATGTATCAATAAATTTATTTTTATTTTTAAACTACTGCTGCTTCCTGTAACATGATTAAGAGAAGGTTTTGGAATTGCCTTAACATTCCCATGTGATATCTTGGAGCCAATGCGGCTCATTAACATGTGAGTGTAATCATATATGAGTACCCACTTTTCCATTATTTTTAACGGTATTGCACCAGAAAGTGCGTTGGTGTTTTTTTGATCCACTGCAGGGGAAAGCGTTTGAAGAATCCTGTTGCGGGTACATGGGCACCTGAACATCTCTTGAAGACCCATAATTGTTATCCATCCTAGAGCCAAGGTTAGGCTCAATAAAATGTGAGTAGGACTACAACCGCTTTATTTTCCTCCTATGGTGGACCGACATACTGCGCTATTATAGCTCATCTCTTCCGCAGAAATTTCCCTTATTTGGAGGAGTTTTCTTCCACCCGATTGGAAGACATTTATTGGACATGTATAATGATTAACCGTACATCCAGTTCGCTGGCGCTCCATTGACTATCTACAATAAATACAGAAGTGGTTTATGACTGGCCCGAACCTGCCTGTTGCCCCAGGTGCCCTAGTTCTTATGCCCACGTCCCCCCCCCCCTCATACTTGGAGTATAATATGGTTAAAATGTCTAGAGAATCTGTCAGCCAGACGTTCATTTATAATTTCCCCAACTTCAGATAGATTTTTATCTAGTGATTCCTGACAGGATAATGAGGTCCCTGAGACTTCAATGAGGGAGAAGAGCAACTCCCAAAAAATATCCCTCATAAAACGTACGTCTACCCGTACTTGGAATGAATTTCCACAGCACATCACTGTGACGAAAAAAGGAGCCAGTTAACTCCGGCTGACAAAGAAAGTGGAAGCGCGCTAGAGGCGCAAAGATACCGGCAGCTCCTCAGAACATTCTAGAGAGGAAGCAATGTCAGATTGTGAGGTGAATTCCTCTGACCCGGAGTACGATCCGGTCTCCTCTCCTGAGGCGTCAGATTCAGTTTCCTCACCTGATTCCACTGATTAAAAAAAACAGCTATTGATCCGGTAGATGCTCTAAGAAATTCAATGTTTGTACCAGAGCAATTAAAACATCCACGGTCAGTGGAATATGTCGTAGAAATTAATCTATTTCTGTGTAGTTAGATCCGCTGCACTTACAAGCCGTTCGCTGCTCTTCCTGCCATACTTATCTGAACGCGCGCAGTAAGGAGACACAGAGACTCTGCTGTTGTCTTGTTGGATCCTCATTTCCTGTATAATAGATGCCTTCTCTAGCCCAGAAAGAGTCGCACACAATGCTGCTTCTAGCTGGAGTCCATCTGACCAAGAGCCCTTTGCCTCTGGACTCTTTTAATTTATTAGACCAAATGGCCCACACCCAAGTAAATACATTTACATATCAATAGGACAGGGGAGTGCACCAGGATGCCTGGCTAGTCCACACCTCATCCCTGTAAAAGGAGTCATGTCCATTGTCCCCGTCCGCCATGTTGGCCGACCACCCCCCCCCCCATCACTGTAAAGGGGAGAAGGTTTTCATACTGACGGGTTTAATCAGAACCAGCGGCAAAACCAAGTACCCTCTGCTAGAGCGTTTCTCGGTTTAATCTGACACAGGGAGACAGATGACAACTTATAAAACACACACATCCTAGAGTATAATGTCCACATAATAAAATTACCACAACAGTCCCTCCTCTTTGTCATATGCTCCCCAGTGTCCCTCGATGAATCTCGATCTTCCTTGGAAAGAAACAATTCCTCTTGTATACGGAAAGTCCTGAATCCAAAAAGCCAGAAAACAACAAAGTCCATCTTGATACGTAGAATCTTAAAGCAAGTCTTAAAACAAATCTTGACACGTGGATCATAAAGCAAGTCTAAAACCAAATCTTGACACGCTGATTTTTTTGGGCAAATCTTAAAACAAATCTTGACACGTAGAATCTGCTAGGGGAGGTGACTCAGAGGGAGGACATGAGGTAGTGGGTTGCGTCTGTCGCCGGTCAGTCTGGAATCCTCTGTATCCGGTCCATGGGTTGGTCTTCAGGGCGTCTCATCTGTTCGGGCTTCGGTAACTCGGTCGATTAGACATCAGGAACATCTCACTCCGGCATATAGAAGGAATAGAGACAGAAACACCATAAGTATATATACTCCCATTTCCTTTAGCCAGGATCGAATGGAAAACAAGAAATCCCCAAAGCTTTAAAAAGGATTCCAACTCTCACTAGTCATAGCTCTGCCCTGCTCCCGTCAGTGTGGACCTGACCCTTGTAAACAACCCCCCCCCCCCTTTGGACGCTCTACTGTCGTTGTTCCTTGGTGATCTCCCTCACTGCAACACCGCACAAGAACTTAAACAAGCGAACGGCAGGAGCCAGAGTTACTATTACAAATGTCTCCTTGTGGCCCTTGCTAGTCTTAGGTGCATTTCCCTCGCTAAAAAAGAAACAAATAAAGAAAATGATACTCTTCACTCTTTGACGTAGTTGAGAAACTTCTTGCAGTGACCGGCGTGGATCCAGTTGTCTCGTCCCTCGAACATCAGGGAGGTTGGCGTCGTCTGTAGCACCTGGAATGGCCCACGATATCTCGCCTCTAGTCCCGTCCTCGGATGTTTCTTTAGCATGATCCAATCACCTGGTTGACTAGAATGAACACTGGTTATTGAGTTTGGGTCTGGGAGAGACTCCCGCGCCTGGTGGACTTTTTGGAGCTCATCAAGGAAAAGCAATCATGATGGTCCTCAAAGTGTTTTCCTACTAGGTTGGAAAATTGATTAGAAGTTGAGAGGTTAGAATGGTTAGTAAAAGTTGGAAAAATTTTGTTTTTCACACCATTATCTCCCCCCTTCTCTTCCTCCTTCATAACAGGAAGAAGAGACGCTGGGTTCAAAATGGTGCATCGTCTTAGAGTCAGTTTAGTGGGAGTTAGAGCCACTTAATGTCTTTACTCTCTGGGTGGTTAAATGTCGGGTACCCTGAGAGATGCAATGTCCTAAAAAGATAACATTTTCCTTGCAAAACTGTAGTTTCTCCTTGCTAGCCTTATTACCTGTGGGCGCCAGATGGTTAAGCAATGATACAGTATGCCGATAACAAACTTCCCGTGTGGGACAGAGTAGCAAGTCATCCACATACCACCCCTGGATCGATTGGGGCCCACTAATCTAACACGATCTTCAGCCTGCAACTGTATTCCGAGGGACTAGTCACCGACCCCTGAGGGAAACGTGTCCTTGTTAGGTGTTGACCCTGGAATGTAAAAACACAAAAACTGGAGAGAGCAGAGTTAGTTACATTGGCGATGACAAACTACAACAGATCCAGTGTTAGTGGATCCAGCCTGCCTTAGCAGAGTTAGCCCAGAAAGAGCCTCTTCCGCTTCCAGCATTGGATTACCAATCGCAGCTATCCCCTCTGGCCAGGTGTATATAATGCGGTTCTTCCGGACTGAAACCGCCTTCGGTATACCCTGTCAGTTTACCTTAATAGATTTCTGAAGCCACATCTGAGCTACGTCAAACGTCCCCTCCAGAGGGATACCCCAAGCAGTACCCTTGGACTATCTATGCCCTACTTTAAAGGGGTTTCATGGCCTTCGCCCCAAAACTAGATTTCGTGTGCTGCGCAACCGTTTGACTGTGGGAAGCCTCGCTTTCCTTCCCTTGTATGGACGGCACATTGCCCATGGCGATTCAAATTGGCTTATCGTCTTACCCCTGCGTCCAGGGAAACCCTGCACCAATTTAGGAGAGCACCGCCCGGTGTCTTCTACGGTGGATTGTCAGACTATAACCACTATCACTATAGTCCCCCAACTAGAGACCCTAACCGAGGCGACATGTAACTCTATGGCTTGTTGTCCCAACATATTTGGTACAGAACTATGCCAAGCGATTAGTCAGCAACCACAGATTACCCCCCCGAATTATGTCTCTACCCCTCACAGTGTATGCATACACAAGCGTATACACTGTACGACTGTACACTGCGTCACCAGACTAAACCGCACAGCACAATGACTATCCTTTCTCTACAGAATAAAGTGGCTTCTTTCAGTATACAGTTGATAAATGGGGATAGCCTTCTGCTGTCTATTTCCTAGTTGTACGATGTCTCAGTAGAACACCTGAATCACTGTCGCCCAATGAAAAAAAGTCCAAAACAAAAACTAACAAACAGTCTGAACCTAAAACCGAAATGAACTACTCACTGCGCAAAGCAACTATAAACCAATAAAAGCGTGTTATTGTCGCTTGCACAATCCGCCTATGGAAAGTAAATCTAAAAAGAAAGTTTTAAAACCAAATCCTTTCTTTTTCTACCGCAAAACCAACAGTAATGCGATACTATGCAAAACGCAGCAAAGTTCTAAAACCCAAAACAATGGGGGAGGGGGCATGGATTGCCCTCCCAAGACCCAAAAACGCCCAAACAATAACATGAAAAAAAACAACTGAAGTACACTCTCTACTAAAAACTTCAGTTACAGGAAGTCTTGCTATATACACTGAGATTCAGTAAAAAGTAACTTTTAACTTAAAACCAAAACTCAATACAAACACCAAAAACAAAACAAAAAAAACCTTGGAACACACAATTGTATAGGACTGAATTAACACATCAATGTCTTGGAGGGTTCGCCTGAAACAGTCCAGTCCCCAGCCACCTTTTATATTACCATAGAAACAGGATTTAACATTACAACAAGGTCCCCAAACAGGTTTCCAGGGAAAGGAAAAAGTCAATTTAAATTAGGTTTAAAAGTTCCTCAATTTTTTCCTGCAAAATACAAACCGTAAAATGGTTTACAAAGACCTCAATAACATCTCTTCATTTCCCCTTCTCTGGCACCCAAAATTAGGAACTCTGCTGAATTCCCAGAAACGATCTCTTTCCTCTCTAAGCTTCACATTTCAGCCGTTCTTATTGGGATTTTAAATCTGTTTCCTGGATCCATGACCTTGGCTGTCCTTGGCTTCTATGCCTTTGCAAAGATCCATGTCTGGGACCATTACCCCACCTTGCTGAATAAACTGCTTCACTTCTAGGTGTGGTTCTGGGATCCCACACTACCATCTGAATGGAGTCCCTTTACCACAGACTCACCTGAGGTATCCTCCGCCATTGTACCAACATTTCCAACTCCAGGGTCAGACAAATTGTCCATCTCCATCCCTGAGTCGGTTTCAGTATCTGACCCAAAGTCCTCAGACTTCTCCATACTTACAGCACAATGTTCAACTTCTGTTCTCCTGCAGGGACCAGACAATTCCCTTACAGCCCCCTGTGTATGCATCGGGCTTTCAGACAAACATTCATTCTCCTTGCACAGCTCAGTATTAGACCTCACAGCACCTTCATACTCAGTGCTAGTTTCAGCTGCCTGCAGGACAAAAGCTCTCAATTTACAAATTTCCACTTTTAAATCTTCCATATCTCCTTCCAAACTCAACTTCAACCTTCAAGAGTCCTGAAATTTATCGGCTAACCCTCCAGCATCAAAAATCAGAGCATACTTTCCTTTCCGTTTTGCGGAACTTTGTTACCTATCAGGTCTGCTACACAATTCTGAGCCTGCAGCCATGGATCAGTAGATCCCTGCATAGCTTGAACAATGGCCGCCGTGTGTTCTACCTTAGCTACTTCCTTAAAAATGCTTTCCTTTGTACAGGAATACAAAAATTACAGTGCTTACTACAAAAAAGACACTGCTATCAATCTCTGAGTTGTCCCAATACGTTTGGCACAGAACTACAAAGCACCACCCTTCTACACTGTAGTACCCGTATCAACTATGCCGAACAATTCTACAATTCAGTGTAACAGCCACAGATATATAAACATTAAGCAGAATCATTAACCATCACACAATGATTCCCCTATCCGGCTGGTCACTGGGCTATAACATAACCGAACACTCAACCGACATCCAGCACAAAACTTACAACAAAATCAAGCCGTACATAGAAAAGTTACAAAAAAGACAAAAATACCTTCAGGACATAAACTAACATTCGAGGCAAAAACAAACGAATTGCTTTCCATAGACACCAAAACTAAAAGTGAACCAGCTCCATCTAAAACTGAATTCCTTGTTAAAAACCTGCAGCACCAAACTAACCAAGATGTCTGCCAAAGCACATGTTCTTCACACAAAGGTAATCAAAGATGGCCGACAAGAGCACATGGCTGGGCACACAAAGGAAGACAAGATGGTGAATCCAAAATCCAGCAATAGAGAAACCAAATTAAACAAAACAGTTTCTCTATTCCCTGTGCCCCACCCCCGAAACGAGCGTAAACCTCCTCTCTGGGGGTGATTTACAGGCTAACAGTATAAAAATCCTCTCTAACTGCTGTCTCTTGTACAAACACAAACAAAATTCTGCCTCTACAAACTAGAATCACCTCTTACAAAACACAGTAACATAAAAGTTACACAAAAACAGAGAGGTTACAACAACAAAAAACACGATACCCTGTACTGCTCAGCACACACGTCACAATCTCACCATATAGTCCCTGTACAAGCAACTCAGATCCACCAAAAAACTATACAACAGAAAAGCACTTACCTCGTCCTTACACAAAACGAGAAATTTTTTTCTTTTACCGAGCAGAAATTTCCTCGACGCCGCAGACAAAATTACAATTTACTTCCTCTCTCTCCTTTTATCTGCTGTCTAGAGGAAAAATCTGTTGGTTCCCTTGTTACCTGACTCGCCATAATGTCGTAGAAATTAATCTACTATTTCTGTGTAGTTAGATCCGCTGCACTTACAAGCAGTTCTCTGCTCTTCCTGCCATACTTATCTGAACGCGCGCAGTAAGGAGACACAGAGACTCTGCTGTTGTCTTGTTGGATCCTCATTTCCTGTGTAATAGATGCCATCTCTAGCCCAGAAAGAGTCACACACAATGCTGCTTCTAGCTGGAGTCCATCTGACCAAGAGCCCTCTTTGCCTCTGGACTCTTTTAATTTATTAGACCAAATGGCCCACACCCAAGTAAATACATTTACATATCAATAGGACAGGGGAGTGCACCAGAATGCCTGGCTAGTCCACACCTCATCCCAGTAAAAGGAGTCATGTCCATTGTCCCTGTCCGCCATGTTGGCCGACCATCCCCCCCCCCATCACTGTAAAGGGGAGAAGGTTTTCATACTGACGGTTTTGCCGCTGGTTCTGATTAAACCCAAGTACCCTCTGCTAGAGTGTTTCTCGGTTTAATCTGACACAGGGAGACTGATGACAATTTATAAAACACACACATCCTAGAGTATAATGTCCACATAATAAAATTTCCACAACAAATGGACACAGCATGTGGCTCGTTATATAGAACAGCATATCCGTATGCCAATGGATAAACAAACGAGAAGTAATTTGAGGGCTGAGTGTCCAGCCCCAATTTTGCCACATAAGCTTAATGTAACCCGGAGTTAGATCCGGAAATTATTCTCATCCTTAGAGGTAACATCACTGTTCTGCATGGAGAGAGCCTGTGGAGACATGGGTTCGATCCCATTGAGCAACCTCTACAGTAAGTGTCCTTGGGCAAGACACCTAACGGTACAGACTCGCCACCCAGGACATACTTGAAAACGCGAGAAATCTCAATGTATCCTTCCTGGTAAAATCCTTTCTCAAAAAAAATAAATTTGGCTCCGAAAAAGGAGAGTAGAGGCCACCTCAAGGTGTGTCATGATGAATTTTTTGTAGGTCCATTGGCAAAAAATTTATGGATTCAATTGAGGTTTTTCCTCACTAATGAAAACCAGTCCTGTTTGAACACAGGGGCCGAGTACAGAGATTAGTCTGTGTTTTTGGTAACATAACACAGCTTTATCAAGCGAAAAGGAGACGCTCAATTCTCCTCAGGATCCACCCTAAAGTGGTGACCTTAGCGCATAATGAACTGTTGGCGCTATATAAATGATGATAATAATTATGAGCCTGGTTCCAACACTGAGGGTCAGTTATTTGGAGAAGGCATCTTCAAGGAGATGACCAAATATGCAAGGTCTTTCTTGGCCACAGGTAAGATAAAGGCTAATATCAGGAAGGTTTTCTTGAATAGGGTTTTCGTTATTCCTTATTTTTATTATTTATTAAGCGCCAACACATTCTGCAGCGCTGTACAAGGTGTAATGGTTAAAGACAGGACAATTCTACAATACATACAGGAGACAGGTCAGTATTTTTGCCAGCAGATATATGAGGACTCTATTCCTGTGGGAATTTACAATCTAGATGGTGAGGGGATTAGAAGCAGGAGGGGGAGGGGGCTGCAGTGATGAGTTAGTGCAGGGAGAGGTGAGGACTGTTTTTGGGTCAGTCGGATGTCTTGTTACGGAGTCGGGTGGTCGCTTCCCTAAATAGGGTCTTTAGGGAGCGTTTAACCCCTTCACTGCTGAGGCATTTCACGCCTGTGTGCTGAGCTCATTTTTACCACTTTCGCTCATCATGTTTAAACGCGATTTGAAGCCACATTTTAATAAATGACCCAGACATATTATATATCGTTCTTTCCGGCAGACTACGCAGATTCATAATATATCATTTTTATATGTATACGTCATGACCTGCCTGTATATTATAACAAAAAATACAATAAAAATTGAATTTTTAATCATCTGCAGTGTGTAAAGTGTTTTTTTTCACATTTTATCACATGAGTGTTTGCAGTTATGTTTTCTATGGGGTGCGCTTGTACAAAAAATTTGAAATGGGGACTTGTTACTTTTTTGGGGGGAATTACGTGATTTTTAGCAAACGCACCCCATAGAAAAAAATCATTAGTGCAGCATCATTGTTCACATTATAATTGAAATGTGAACAATATTGCTGCATTAATAAAAACAACACACAAAAAAAAAACATGTTTTTTTTTATTTATTTATTTTTTTAATTTATTTATTTTTTTTTTTTTATTAATTTTTTTTTTTTTACTTTTTACCTAGTCATGTTGGGTATCATTCGAAAGGCCATGCTCAGGCCTTTCAAATGACACCCTCTATGACCCCCTAGCTGCCACGTTCTGGAGATATCGGGGTTCACAAGAACCCCCTATCTCCACCAGGGGATTTCCTTGGAAATCCCCGGCAGCTAGGGGTTCCCCGCTATCTGACGTCATCACGCTATGCGTGATGACGTCAGACAGCGAGGAGTCCCGGGGGCGGAGCCGCCATCCAAGATGGCGCCCCCACCGGAGATAGGCTGCACTTCGGCGCCGCAAGTGCTGAAGTGCAACCCAGCACTTGAGGGGTTAAAGCCAGGCATCGCTTAAAAGGGAGACTCTCCCCTTTTAAGCGGTGCCTGGCTTACCGCTGCTCCTTCCGATCGGGAGGGAGAGGGATCCGAACGGATCGCCCCCCCTCCCTTCCAGGCTATCTCCCGGCATTGCCGGGGGGTCGCCTGAAAATGACGTCATCGCGCATGGCGCGATGACGTCATTTACGCCGGGAGGCGCTTGACTTCAGCATCTGAGGACGCTGAAGTCAGAACGCCGTGGGACCCCGGACAGAGAGGTGAGTATCTCCGCCGGGGGTCCCGCACAGCTGATGACGTGTGGGGCACGTCCTCAGCATGCAACGTGCATCAATGAGGACGTGTCCCACACGTCTTCAGCAGTGAAAGGGTTAAATGAAGCCAGATTTGGGGACAGTCTGATATTGCGAGGAAGCGCGTTCCATAGGGTCAGCGCCGCACGAGAAAAGTCCTATAGTCTGGCATGTGAAGAGGTAATGATGGAGGATGCCAGGCACAGGTCATTGTTGGATCGTAGGGGACGGGCTGGGGTGTATTTGGTGATTAGTGAGGAAAGGTAGTGAGGGGTGGTGTTACTGAGGACAGGCAGTGAGGGGCGGCGGTAGTGAGGGGCGGTGTTAGTGAGAACAGGTAGTGAGGGGCGGCGTTGGTAAAGGGCAGGTAGTGAGGGGCGGCGTTAGTGAGGGTTTTGTAGGTCAGGGTGAATAGTTTTGATTCTGCTGTGGATGTGGAGCCAGTGCAGGGATTCACAGAGTGGAGCAGCAGAGACAGAGCGACGGGTGAGATGGATAAGCCGGGCTTATGTGTTTAGGATGGACTGCAAGGGGGAGAGGCGGGAGATAGGAAGGCCAGTCAGGAGGTTGTTGCAGTAGTCCAGGCGGGAGATAACAAGCGAGTGGATAAGTTGTTTGGTGGTGTTAGCAGTCAGAAATGGACGAATTTTGGTGATGTTACGGAGGTGATTGCGGCAAGATGATGAGAGTGATTGGATGTAGGGGCTGAATTAAAGACTGGAGTCAAGTGTCACTCCAAGGCAACGGACTTGTGCAGAAGGAAGGATAGTGATACCGTCAACAATTATGGAGAAGTCAGAAATTGGGGAAATAAGGAGCTTGGTCTTGGACATGTTGATCTTCAGGTAGTGAGCGGCCATCCAGGCAGAGATACCAGACAGACAGTCACTGACCTGAGAGAGAACGGAGGGGGAGAGATCGGGAGTGGAGAGGTAGATCTGAGTGTCATCAGCGTTTAGGCGATACTTTAAGCCATGATACTGGTGATGAGTTTACCCAGTGAGGAGGTATATATGAAGAGCAGAGGACCTAGGACTGAGCCTTGAGGTACTGACAGAGGCATTGAAGAGGAGGAATTGCCAACAAGGGAAACTGAGAAGGATCTGTTGGAGAGGTACGATTTTAGCCAGGAGAGGGTGGTATCAGAGACCAAGAGAGAAAAGGATCTCTATGAGGGGATGGTCGACTGTATCAAAGGCAGCTGAGAGGTCAAGTAGGATCAGTATGGAGTAGTGCCCATTGCATTTAGCATTTAGTAACCTTTGTGAGAGCAGTTTCTGTTGAATGTTGAGCGTGAAAGCCAGATTGCAGTGGGTCAAGCAAGGAGTTACAGTATAGGAAGAGGGTTAAGCGGTCGTAGACTAGTCTTTCTAGCAATTTTGATGCTAGTGGAAGTAGTGAAACTGCTCAAGAGCCTCGAGGCCCCTTTAACCCCTACCCTGCTGAGCCATTTCACATCTTAAAAAAAACAAGTTTTTCTTTTATTATTTTGTTTCTTTACTTTAACCCTTTCGCTGCTGAGGCTTTACACACCTCTGTGCTGAGGTCATTTTTACCGCTTTCGCTCATCATGTTTAACCGTGTTTTGAAGGCTTATTTTGAAATATGACCCAGACATATTATATATCGTTCTTTCCGGCAGACTTGGCAGATTCATAATATGTCATTATTATATGTATACGTTCTGTCATGTCTGTATATTATAACAAAAAATGCAATAAAATTAGAATTTTCAATAATTTATTATGTGTAAAGTGTTTTTTTTCACATTTTAACATGCGATCGTTTGCGGTTATATTTTGTATGGGGTGCACTTGTTAAAAAATTAGAAATTTTTTTTTTGGGGAAAATTTCGCTTTTTTTAACAAACGCACCGCATACAAAAATCGTTAGTGCAGCGTTATTGTTCACATTATAATTGAAATGGGAACAATATTGCTGCATTAACAAAACAAAAACAAAAAAACTTGTTTATTTTTTTTTAAATATTTTTATTTTTTTATTTTTATTTTTAAAAAAAAATTTCATGCTCATGTTTGGTATCGTTGGAAAGGCCATGCTCTGGCCGATCCAACGATATCAAATATTAACCCCTAGCTGCCACGGATCGGGAGACAGGGGGTTCATTGGAACCCCCTATCTCCACCATTGGTGGCAGCTAGGGGTTAACTCCAGGACTGGCGTCATCGTGCTATGCACGATGACACCAGTCCTCAGGGGAAGTCCCTGGAGGCTTGGTCGATATCCAAGATGTCGGCCAGCTCCAGGAGAGAATCACGATCCGGCGCTTTTCAGCGCCGTTTCGTGATCCGGCTCCCCAGGGGTTAATCACAGCCACCGTTTGGAAGGGCAGGCTGTGCCCTTCCAAACGGTGCCTGGATTAACCCCCTGGTCCCCGGCGATCGGGAGGGAGAGAGGTCCGAAGGACCTCCCCCCCTCCCTTTCAGGCGCTTCCTCCGCACATGCGGGGGGGCGCCTGAATTAGATGTCATCGCGCCGCCGCGATGACATCTAATTGCTCCGCCGGGGTCCCGGAGTGCTGGGCTGACATCCAAGATGTCAGCCCGCACCGGGGGGGCGCAGCAATCCGCCGGAATCCGGCAGATTGCTGCCTCCTGTGCATGGACGCGCTCAGCGCGTCCATAGCACAGGAGAACCACTTGGCTGGACGCGCTGAGCGCGTCCACAGCAGCCAAGTGGTTAAACATGGTCATGTTTGGTATCATTGGAAAGGCCATGCTCTTTCTAATGATACCAAACATGACCCTATTATCTGCCAACAGTCGGGAGATATCGGGGTTCAAAGGAACCCCCTATCGCCACCCCATCTTTCCTTAAGAGTCAATGAGGACGTTTCCCACACGTCCTCAGCAGTGAAAGGGTTAAATCCTCTTAACTAGAGCCCCAAAAGGACCCCACCATTTTTTCCACAATGGACCAGAATTTCACCGTCAAAGTGGTTACAGGGGTTACATAAGATCAGGATTTTGGTGATTATAATTTCACACCAATATCCCAAGGCGGAGAATTCTGCCCAGTATCAATTTGAAAAACGAGTACGTTGTGTACAATCATTTCAAAATGGAAGACATTCCATCATTAAAAGGAGTTTTATCTCCGCAAGATTGGATGGTCAAAATAAATTTGAAAGACGCTTGACAATCCCGATAACTACAAAATATTGATTCTTACACTGACACAGCCTATCGAATTTCTAGGTGTCACCGAAGCTACGATGGAGATGGCTCTTTCTCTGCCTTCAGACAAAGTTCGGCTGATTCACAGAGAAATCAGATGTCTTCTATCTGCAGAAGAATTCCCAGATTCCCCTATTATCATGACGGGGAATCATAATTATAGTAAAGACACGGAGGCGAGTATTATGTTATCTTTTCTTTACTAAGCCGATAGCAGCAAAGAACAATCTCTCAAATACCAAACAAAGTATTTAGAGAGTGAAAAAACACATATAAACAATATGTAACCATAACAGGTAACAATGGTACAGTCCAGCATAACAATGGTACAGTCCAACTCCTTGAATCCTCTGACAACCGTTTCCTCCTCCCTCTTTTCTGATGCGAGACGCGTTACTCATATTTTTCTTAACAAATCGAACACCGGAAGGGCTTCATTCTTTCATGAAAAACTCGAACATGTAGTTGAATCCTTCCTTGACAAATTCCAACACAAGGCTTAAGCTGTCAGAGAAAACAACATATTAGAGATCACCAGAGCTTATTGAAAGAACGATCGAACGATCTATAACACCTATTGAACACTTTCACCTATCACATCTATCACAACGATCTATAACACCTATTGAACATTTATAACACCTATTGAACATTCACGTCAGATATTAGGGTGGGAACAAAAATTCCAACATTTGGGTGGGATAATACTTGCCTCCGTGCCTTTACTATAATTATGATTCCCCGTCATGAATTATCCCACAAGACATGGAGGCTCTTATTATGCTAGTTCAAAGCGTAATTAACTAAAGAATGCGACATGTGACACATTGGTTTAAAATAAAATTCTCTAAAGGTGGATTCCCTGGACCAGTCTGCTGTCTTTAAGATGTCTTCAAGACGACATCCACGGAAAAATGCTCCTGAAGCAGAAGCACTCCGGGAAGAATGAGCTCCGAACACGGAGACGTCCACAGTAGCTTCAGACATGATCCATTTAACCCACCTAGCGAGTGTGATGGAAGTTACTGATTTATATGGTTTGCGTAAGGATATGAATAACCGTTGTGATACACATGACCTGTTAGGGAAAGTAACTCTTTCATATTCCTTTAAACAACGGACTGGACAAAGTTGAGGACGCTGAGGAAAAGCTGGATAGAAAACCTCTGACAATGAAGTTTTTGTCCTGTTAGAAATCAAAAATCTCCCGTTGGAGAAAAACATCGACCCGCTAAATCTAGGGCTCGAACGTCTGAGACCCTTTTACAGGAAACTAAGCAAAATAAAATGGCCAACTTTGCCGAAATTAGTTTAATGGACAAAACTTCATTATCGGGCCAACTCTCCAAGAGACTTAAAACGACATTAACATCCCAGGTGTTAGAGTAACGCGAACGAGGTGGTCTTTTACACCGTATAACCTTCAATAATCTACATACCATTGGATGTTTCCCTGCAGGAATACCGTCAAACCCCTGATGTGAAGCAGATATCGCCAATCTGAAGTTATTGTTTGTGCGATATGCTTTCCCATCCTCAAATAAACGAGTGAAATAACTTAACAAGTTACTCAAAAAGCTGATACGGGATTAATATGTTGTTCCAAACACCAAGAGGTCCACGCGTTCCATGCGGATCTATATCTCCTTCTAGTAGATGAGGCCCAGGAACTTGACAATAAAGAGGCAGTTGCCTCCGAAATGTCGATGAAAGGTCAATGACCCCTGATATTTTCCACGCTACCAACCATAGGCGACTCTACAGGGGGGCAAGGGGGGGCAATTGCCCCCCCTAGGTTATTCCTTGCCCCCCCCATGTGCCCCCCCACCAAAAATTAGCTTCCAGCTTCCCACACTTCTTCGGGCCAGTGTATCTCCGTCCCTGTGCATCGTATATGGACGATCTAGGTGTCATTGGAAAGAGCAGATTCTGGCCTTTCCAATGATATCAAACATGACCATAAAAAAATAAAAGTCAAAAACATTAAATAATAACAGGCACTTAAGCATTTTCACAGGGTTGAAATGTCTCAGCAGTGAAGTGGTTAATGTTCAGACTATACATTACATTGTGTATTACATTAGTTTTTGCCTTGGTTTAGTTGTATATTAAGGGTTAATGGGTAGGCTTCATCCCTCACATTATACATTTTATTTTTTCCTTGATTAATGACATTTTAGGGGTTAATGTGTTAGCTATATGCCTCACAGTGTATTCATTTCATGTTTTAACTTGATCAATGGCATTTTAGGGGTTAATGAGTAGGCTAAATGCCACATTGTTTATTATTTTTATTGTATTTCTCTGGGTTATGGCATTTTAGGGGTTATTATGGAAATTAGAATCTAAAGGGTCTAATCATCTTTAGATCCTCTGCTTTTTGTCACATTTCGGGGAATTTTATTTCGCCGAAAATAAAGTGAATTCCCTATTTAGCGAATGGTCACTGTAATTTGCTAAAAGTGGAGTTGCTGAAGGAGCAATCAGACATTCAGCGAAAACTGCCGAACTGCGGCAAATAAAGTATCATGTTAGTACAATAAAAAGGCATCATTGCTTCACATTAATTACTCTGGGGTTTTGGAATCTTATTTATATATACTTATTTAGGGCACTATTACCTGGTGTGAGTTAACCCTTGCGTCGGCATGGTTTTGCATTAGCGCCAGGTTAATCGAGTCTAGCGCCTGACCAACAGATCTTTTGCCTCTCGCTACAAACGGGAAAAATCACTTAGCGCATTGCTATTAGCGATTTGTAGCTCAAGCTTACTGTACTTTCCGCGTCCTTTACTTAACATGGGGAGCGCTAGAGATCTCTAGCGCTTTTGCAGCTAACAGATCACTTGGTGCCAGCGCTAATTTTTTGAGGGGCGCTAATTGCACCATTTTACCTACTGCTTAACCCTGGTGCTAACTCCAAAAAAAACAGATCTTTGCCCAAAATTAACAGGCAATTGAAAGGAATGCAGCACAGGTGTTCTCTTGGCCCCATACACTATAGCAATGGATCTGGTCCGCATTGTCGTAGCTGTTGCAGTCGGCTCTATTATAAAAGTATCCTTTATCCACATATATCCTAATTCTAATATATTGTCTAATTTTAAACATTTTATGCTGGGGGTTATTCATAGTATGGAAGCGGTTGATTATTAGGGTGACTGTGTGGACCATGTTTAAAGGGACATGTGAATAAGTCTTGCCCTGAAACATGTATTATTTATATGCTGCAGCAGGGAAATTTTTGTCGCTCACCTGGCCTTCCTTTTGGATCTATTAAATGCAGTGTAATGATTCTACCTGCTGTTGGGTGGCATTTATCATGCAATGCCCATCAGCCTTAATATATGTGTGCATCAAACCATGGATGATACGGCCACCTTGGATGATTTTAATAATGCAGGGGTGTGAGGTTATTCACTGGATGTGTTCATATTCAAGCTTGTGAGGGCGGGGGATAGGTATGGCCCGGCACTGGAAAAAAAAACGTTCTATCCTGTACACAACCGCATTAGCGCTGGGTCTCAGCCCGGGTCTTAGAGTTTTCCTAGCGTGCGCTAAACGACCTTGTTCATGGACTACTGCAGACAAGGTGATCTGTTCGTGGGTCGTCAGGCACTATGTTTTAGCAACTCGCGCTAAATGTTTCCTTTAGCGATGGTGTTTTAGCTCACACAGGTGATTGGGCCCTTAGTTTTATTCAGTGATATGATTTAGTGGTGAAAATTATTAGTGCCCCCCCAGTTTTGACTGCGGTATCTTCTGTGCCCCCCTAAATATTGTTCCTAGAGTCACCACTGCTACCAACCACAACGAGTGAGGATTCAAGATGTTGTGAAGCGTCCCCTCTGGGTCCCCCAGAGTGCATGGAAAGACTCAGATCAACCTGGGAACGTCTACAGACAGTTCCAGAAGTTGTGGAAACCAAGGTTGGGACCTCCACAGTGGTGTTACGAGCACTATCGTAGCCAATTGTGATTGTACAAGCCTTATCACCGCTAAAATGAGGACGAATGGAGGAAATGCGTAAGGAGTCCCTAGAGGCCATGTCTGAACCAGAGCATCAGTGGCTAAAGCCATGGGATCTGGTCTCCAACTGTAATACTGAGGTAGTAGTGTATTGAGGCGAGAAGCAAATAGATCTATAGAGAAAGGACCCCAGATAAATGACAATTTGGCAAATACCCCGGTATCCAATCTCCAATCGCTGGAATCTATCAGATATCGTGAGTTCCAGTCCGCCACTACGTTGTGGAGGCCTGGAATGTATTGAGCCTGAACCGTTAGACTGTGAGACAGGCAAAAACCCCAAAAGGCCTTTGCTGTCTCCGCCAACTGTTTGGACCTGGGACCTCCTAAATGGTTGATGTAACGCACTGCGGACAGATTGTCCATCTTGAGAAGTATGGAACTCGCCTGGGAATGTTTGACAAAACTTTAAATAGCAAACAAACCAGCGAGGAGTTCCAAACAGTTTATGTGCCATTCTACCTCTGTAGAGTCCCATCTGCCTCCTGTGGAAAGCGAACCGCATCGCGCACCCCACCCAGATATGCTGGCGTCTGATTCTATGACTAATTCTGGCACCGGATGGATGATGGCTCTGCCATTCCATGATTCCAAATGGTTCAACCACCATTGCATCTCCTCTTTTGATTCGTCGTCTAAAGAGATGCAATCTGGATAAAGCCATCCCCTCCTCAGATATCGCGCCTTCAGACTTTGAAGGGCCCGATAATACAGCGGTCATGGAAAGACCACTTGTATTGCTGAGGAAAGTAGACCTAGGAGGCGAGCTAACCATCGTAATGGGAACTCCTGTGCCAAAAGAAGACATCTGATTTCCCTGTGAATCAACCGAAATTTGGTTGAAGGCAAAGAAAGAGACATCTCTGTGGAATTTACGGTAAAACCTAGGAATTCGATTAACTGTGTTGGTGTAAGAACTGATTTCTTGTAGTTTTATTAGGAATCCCAAATTGGATAACAGATTGATCGTCCAATCTTTGTGAACTGTCAATAATTGTCGATCCTTCGCCAGGAGGATAATTTCGTCTAGGTAAGTTACCAGACGTACCCCCCTGCTGTGGAGAAACGCTGCTACAGGCAGTGGTGTATTTTGGCCTAGGCCGACTAGGCCCAGGCCTAGGGCGGCACTTTCCAGGGGGCGGTGGCCCGCACTGGGTGGCCCCACCTCTAAAAAATTTTGCAAATTATTTTACCAGGAAGGATACATTGAGATTTCACTAATTTTCAAGTATGTCCTGGGTAGGCAAGGCCTAGGCTTTCACTTTCCAGGGGGCAGCAAAAAACCTCACCACTAAATGGGTTACTCACAGAGCACCGAAATGACGCCAACTTTTTGGTGTTCTGTAGTTCCCTGCACTTAGGAGAATAAAATTTCCCCACCCTGCAGTGAATTCACCATTCACCGCAGGGTCCCCAAAGTGCATGGAGTCGGCCGCTGAATGCTGCCACCGCAAACCCGTGGCCTGCTGTTTTCAAAAGAACTACTGAACGAAAATGTCTGGAATTTACATATAAGATCCTATGATTGATAATAAAAAGTTCTGTTACAGAAAAAAGAAAAACTGCTATTAAAAAAAGGGGGGGATTTTGCCCAAAAAAAACTGAAAAATTAGTAAAAGGTACTAAAAAAAAAATCAATAAGTAAAGACTTTTTACTGCAGATTAAAATAATAAATGATTTATTAGATATTGCATAAAAACGGGAATATTTTTAACATTGAAACCTATGGGGTTCGCCTGAATAAACCTGCTGATTGAAACCACTGAACATCAGGACATTTCACTGCCATTTCTCTGAGTCTCAGTACCACATGACTGGCTGAAACACATGAAACGCATGCGCGCAGCTGCCCGCCCGAGGGGACTGGTATCAGAAGTTATGACATTGTCTCCGTCTATATATAAAAGGCGTTGTTACTTTACTGTTATGATTGAGGTTTTTTCCTCCATTATTCAGGTAGATGCACTTCTTGATTCAGGGGCAGAGGACAATTTTATGGACACCACTTTTGCATTGTAGAAAGGGATTCCCTGTGTTGAAAAACCCCCACGTATAGCTATTCATGCTATAGATGGCAGAGCCCTTTCCAACCCATATATTTCTAAGGAGACCAGTCCTATTTCCATGTCTGTAGGAGTTCTCCATAAAGAGACTGTGATCTGTCAGCTCCTATCATCTCCTTCATGTCCTGTTGTTTTAGGGTATCCTTGGTTACAAAAACACAATCCAGTCATAGACTGGAGAAGAAACACTGTTCTGTCATGGAGCAAGTCTTGTTTTGATTCATGCATGATTCCTGTCAAGTCTGTGCACACCATAAATGTACCCACTGCTGCTCCTTTATCTGTATTGGTTCCTATTCAGTACGAGGAGGTCAGGGAGGTTTTCAACAAAGGAGGGGCTGAGACTTTACCTGATCATAGACCCTATGATTGTGCTATTAACCTATCTATAACCTATATAAGGTTATGTGGGAGAGGCTGAACCCGATGGACGCATGTCTTTTTCAGCCTATATAACTATGTAACTATGTAACCTCCCTGGCGGTATTCCCGAGTGTTACTCGGGGTTAAATTTCGCTACCGCGAACGGTAACCCCGAGCCTCACTCTGGCAGGATGTATACTCACCTCCTCCTGGCTCCCTCGCTGTCCCCTGCAGGGTGATCGTGGCGAGCTGCTTCCTGGTAAGACTCTCTGCGAGTCACACGATGCAGGGGGGCGGGACCAGCAGAAACAAAATCATTTTACTGTTTACACTTTAGATTATATAGTGTAATGTTTATGAACTACAGGATAAGAAATAGACCATACATCGTCTCACCCTTGTTTGCAGACAGATTTCAGTGTATTTTGTTGTATTTTATTGAATATCATTTATTTGCATTATTTTGGATAATTATTTTTGGGATAATAAATTATTATGTCGTGTATCAATCTTTATCGGACTCAGTGTATTTACTATTTATTTTTTATTTATTTATTTATTTATAAAGGATTTTACCAGTAAGGACTCTTGATTGCATGGTTTTCAGTGCGTGATTCCTAATTATTACAGGCTAACTATGTACAAAAACATGTTTCCTTTAAAAAAAATTGAGATGCTTTTAGACACGAAATTTTGAAAAAATTAGACCGCCAGGGAGGTTAATCTTCTTCCTGGCACTTTTCCTCCCAAGGGACGAGTGTATCCTCTGTCTCAACATGAGAACCTCATATTAGAGGAGTACAAGGATTCCCTTGCTAAAGGTTTCATACGGAAATCCACATCTGGTACTGGGTTCTTTTTTGTCTCTAAGAAAGAGGGGGATTTAAGACCTTGCATAGACTATAGGGGATTATATAAAATAACTGTGAAAAATGCCTATCCCATTCCATTGATTGCTGAACTCTTTGACAGACTTAAGGGTTCCCAGATCTTTACCAAGCTTGACCTAAGAAGTGCTTATAACTTAGTGCGTATTAAAGATGGTGATGAATGGAAACCCGCTTTCAATACCAGATCTGGTCACTACGAGTACCTTGTAAATGCCCTTTGGGCTATGTAACGTTCCAGCTGTGTTCCAAGACTTTCTAAAAGATGTTTTGCGTGATTTTATACACGACTGTGTCATCATGTATTTAGACGATCTACTCATTACCTCACCTGATCTCGCTACTCACCACTTGCAGGTTAAAAAGGTTCTTCAGACGTTGTTAAACAATGGCCCTTACTGTAAATTAGAGAAGTGTCTCTTTGACCAACCTAAGTTAGCATTTCTTGGTTATGTCATTTCCAAAGAAGGATTTTCCATGGACCCGGCTAAACCTCCTGCTGTTACTGACTGGCAATGGCCAATAGGGCTAAAAGCTATTCAGAGATTCACAGGGTTCACCAACTATTACCGCAGGTTCATACTCAATTTTTCCACAATACTGGCACCCATTACCAATATGACCAAGAAGGGAACTAATACCCGTATTTGGTCCCCTGAAGCCGTTAAAGCGTTGAGACTCTTAAAGAGGCTTTTTCTACGGCCCATATACTTGTCCACCCTGATCCGAGGAAGCCTTTCATCTTAGAGGTTGATGCCTCTGAGACAGGAGTAAGAGCTGTTCTCTCCCAAAGAGAATCCCCTGACCAACCACTCAAGCCTTGTGGCTTCTTTTCCAAGAAATTATCTAGTGCTGAAAGGCACTATGATATCGGTAACCGAGAACTCCTGGCTATCATTTCTGCTTTGAAGGAGTGGAGACACCTACTTGAAGGTGCTCCTACTCCCACTATGATTCTAAACGACCATAAAAACCTGACCTTTATTGCCAATGCCAAAAGACTGTCATCCCATCAAGCCCGGTGGTCTATGTTTTTGACTCACTTCAATTACATAATCACCTATAGGCCCGGTAACAGAAATGCTAAGGCAGACGCGCTTTCCAGGCAGTTTGAGGTCACAGAACAGCAAGATAGACTAGTTGAGTCGATTGTTCCTCTGGAGAGAGTAGTGGCAGCTACTCAGCTCACCCATACTTCTACACTCCTTACTCGTATCCAAGCTATACAAAGTACAGCTCCCACAGAGACTCCTTCTGACAAGTTCTTTGTTCCTGACGCAGAAAGAAAGGAACTACTCTCTTGTTATCATGCCTCCAGGCCTGCTAGTCATCCTGGTACAAAGAGGACATTGTCAGCCCTTACACCGATGTACTGGTGGCCAGACATTGCCAAAGATGTGAGGAAATATGTACAGGCATGTGTGGTATGTGTACAATCCAAAGCCTCTGAAAGGTATTTTAATATGATAGGTAGTGTGAATCCACCCCCCCCCCCATTATAAGTGTCAAACCCTGCAAGTCTTTTACTTGCATAGGATGTTAGCCTGTGGAATTTAGCCATTTCCTTTGTGTGCAGGAAAGGGTGTGTGAACAGTGGATGCTAGAAAAGTGTATGCTAGAAAAAGCCATCTCTGAATCAATATAGTAATTTTTGGCTCACTGTTGGTTAAACTCTGACGTAGAAATGTATCTGTATGCTGATTGGCTATAAGTTCTTTGAAATCTAATAAAAGACCTGTCTAAGGAAGGATATTTCAGACAGGACTGACGCTACATTGCTTTGTGGCTGATTTTGTTGTCTCTCGCCATGGTGACGCGCCGCGCCGCGCCCTGCCCTGTTTTCAACTTTGATATATGAGAAGAAACTTAAAAAAGGTTTATTGAAATTTCATAAATGGTAATTATTATAGGGAGTTTATTTTGTTTGCTTTATATCCAAATTTATCAGTTGTTGTCTGAAGTGGGATTTGCCATTCAGATGTATCCATATATATAAGTGTATCTTTACATTTGAATATATTCTTACATTTGCTTGTTCAGATTTTGCGAACTTGCCTCCAGGCTTGGTTTCCTTGAAGTTAAAGCTATGGTTCAGAGCTTGTTGATTTTTTTTGGTGCAAGGTTGGACTCTTTGTCTTGATTTGTTTTTGTCATTTTATGTATTGTAGTAAAGGAAAATCGTTTGAGGACCTCACGTGTGTTTGAACTCGCCCGCTGTGTGCTGAGTATTTGTATTTGCTGGAAATTGAACTCATAAAAAAAAGGAACGAGATGTTTCTAGTTGTATTGTCTCCGTTCTGTGTCTATCTTGTACTTCAATTCTGGTGTTTCTGGGTCGTCCATATCTTGTAATTGTGAGAATTTTATTTTGACTGAGTAGATTTTCTTCTTGTATATCAACTGATTTAATCTCCCATTGAGAGAGTTTTTTTTTCCTCTTAATTTTTTATTTTTATTTTCTTGCGCGCTGCTGCCATTTTTTTTTCTTTATTTTTTTGCTGCATGTGTTTGCGTGCTGATTCTAAAGGATTTGCTAACTGTTTTTTCTTTCAGATTGCATGTTTGTTTTTGTTTTATTTTTTATTTTGTTTCTGGCCATTGATTGCGTCTGTTTATTTAAATGTTTGTCTTTACTAACTATTAATGTATGTGTGTATCTTTGATGTTTTGTATTTCGTAGTTTTGATATTATGTTTTTTATATGTAATTTATGTATAGGGACTGCTTTTCGTAAACCAGGTTTCTTTGTTTCTGTGTCATTAATGCCTTGCCTCGTGTAAAAAAAAAGGCACAGGAAATGGCACAGGAAATGGAGACTTTACTTTTACAGTGACTTTCAAAAGCGCCTGCTAATTTTTTTCTCTTTGTTCTTTTTATTTAATTAAAAAAACTCTTTATTTGTAATGTATAATGTTATTATGTGTTTGTATAAGGATTTTTTTCTTTGAATGCTAGTAGTCTTTTAGCAGTGCAAGTTGGAGAATGGAATATGTAGTTATTTTTGTTGTTCTGTGAGTATTTATTTGGGATAATTGAACAGGATATACAAATGACATGTGTCTAATGCCTTGAATGACTGTAGTAGCAGTTGAATTCTGGAACTGTTAGTGCTTTATGAAACTAACTGTTGTGGAATTGGGCGCGGTTTGAGTGCTTCGGCGTATGATATATATATAAAAAAAGTAGTGTATCAAGGTGATGGGCTCAAAGTTGTACATTTTCCCAAGAGAGGCGTGGTCGGTTATTTTCCTCTGGTCTTTGTTTGAGTCCAGCACTAAGGGATTGACCGCACCTTAAATATAGGTTATATGTTTTGCCAAAATGGCTGACTGAGATCATTTACAGTGTTTGTAACTTGTATAATGGAATATATATGTAGGTTCATGTTTAGTTGTTTGGAATCTAAGAGGATGAAGTGATATAAAGCTGAAGGATTTGAGTGAAAGTTTAAAGGAAAGCGCCTACAGGTTTAGTAGCGCTGTACAAAGGAATTTAGGCAGATTTCAAATGAGAGAAGGTGTTTTTTTTGTTTTATTTTAGTTGACTAAGGGAGATGGTAGGTTGTAGTTTGGTATCTGAGTATTGTTTGATTTGTTTTCTTTTTCTGCAGTGGTAGCCAGATGTCTAGTATTATTTTTTTTTTTTTTTGCTGTCTGATGTTTTTGTCTTTTGGTGTGAAGTGCAATAACGTATAACTTTGCCTCTATTGCATATTCTTGGAGGGAATAAAACAGGTTGTAAAATAGCTGCACAGACACCTCACGTTTGAATGTTTGTTTTTAACCAATATCCTTAATAAAGATTATTGATGTTTATTAAGAATCTTTTTCTCTGAGTTTCCTCTGAGAACTTTGTGCTAATTAGCGCGTCAAGTTTTAAACATGCCCTTCTATACTTTCTTTCCCAGTTCATGATATTTTTGTTGTGTTTTTTTTTATTTGAATTGAAGTTCACATTCTTTTCCTAGTCTCCTCCATGTTGTCTCTCTCATGACCCCTCCTCTCCTCCGTGTTGTCTCACTCATGACCACTCCTTTTCTTTGTGTCCAAAAAATGTGTTGCATTGTTTTTCTCCATTTTAAAAGTATTTTAACCATATGAATTTTAAAGTTTTTTACAGGTTAATAATACATTTTTTCCCAAGTTTTTACTTTAGGTGAACATTACCCATGCATGCCAACTTTGCTCAAGCTAGATGGAAGATTATGCGATACCAATATTGATAAAGATGTTGGAATTGAAGGAAATTTAATCAAACACATTATCATTTCACATTGCAATGTTACATCAACCGGATAATAAGGAATTATCAGACACCAGGCAATAAAACAATCTAATTATCGACAACTCATCAATAAATCATGCTATTTATAGAAGATCATTGATTTGGAAATACAACTTAAGACATGTCAGTTTTACAAAACTGTTATTTTCAACCAATACGACAGAAGACAAAGAAAGAAGATAATGTATTTTTATATTCTGATGTCGTCTAAGTGTTAATTATTTTGTGTCTTTTATTATTTTATATTTTGTTATTTTTGTTGTTTAGTTACAATCAATATTGTTCAAAATTCCCTGACACATTTAGGATTATTGAAGATCACATCCAATTAAAATTAGAGTTCATTAATGTTTTTAGGAACATATAATTTAATGCATTTGCATAAATACGTTTCATGACATATATAGTGGTAAATGGAAAGTTTTAATTCGATAAAATTAATGCGGTTTTTATTTTTTTATTTCATTTGAGGATTGGTGTGTTTTATAAACGCCAGGTTTGTTTCACAACACCGAACAAGACTGAATAGGATAGTAATTAAAATAAAAAAAAAATTATATTTAATAAAAGGGTGGAATATGCACTTCGGCTATTTCCCTTTTGAGCCAAAGTTGCGTATATATTTTTTTCTCTAACAATGAGTCAGAAGTAGTATAATTTTTTTTATTGCGTGAGGCCGACAGGCTTCGCGGGGACATTTTGAAATTTATTATCTGTGTCTCTTCTTGTGTAAATTAACATTTTTATTGTTTTCGTGCATTTGAGAGTGACAATGAATGAATGAATGGATGGATGTATATGATTAGCGGGGTATACCATATTTTCTTTTCTTTTTTATTTTCTTTATTGTTGCTAAAACCATATCACATCATCAAGAAACCTGACAGTCACAATGACTGCATATGGAACGAATCATGGACATTTTGTGTCAAGGTCAAAGGTCACAGGTAATAAGCAACCAGCGCAAAGAGACAGCTTGTTCAGGAGTCCCTATGGTGGGAGCTCTGATGACATTCTATGATTATGCGTCTCAAGCTGGGATGTTAAAAAAAAAGACCACACCCTGATCTCGCACTGTGGACTATGGTATTAGATTATGGAATATTATTTTTTTTATTTAATCCCCTAGATAAGTGTGAGAAAGGATTTAATTTGTGAAAATGAGAATGTATGTCTTGAATGTGTGTATGAATGCAGGTGTATATGCGTTTTGTGGAGTGAAGCTGAACATAGGAAAACACACAGATATAGATCTGACTCATGTTGATTTATTAGATAAATGAACTTTTACATTCAAGTTATTATACTTTTCTTGTTCGGTGAATTATATTTTGGGAAATGGGAATAAATAGTTATTTAATGTCTAGATTAGGTATTTTTGCCTACGCTCCAAATGTGGTTCGCTGGAAGAGTGAATCTAGATAGATAAGTGTATTTTATGCTCATAAAGGGCATCCTTGGGGATTCCTTTCGTATATCGTACAGGTATTAGGCGAGGATACTATGGCCCCAGGTATAATTAGTTTAATTGTCTAGTTTGTTTCATCCCTTTTTGTGATCACGATTGTATATGTGATCAATGAGACGATTGAAAGGTATTTTAATATGATAGGTAGTGTGAATCCACCCCCCCCCATTATAAGTGTCAAACCCTGCAAGTCTTTTACTTGCATAGGATGTTAGCCTGTGGAATTTAGCCATTTCCTTGTGTGCAGGAAAGGGTGTGTGAACAGTGGATGCTAGAAAAGTGTATGCTAGAAAAAGCCATCTCTGAATCAATATAGTAATTTTTGGCTCACTGTTGGTTAAACTCTGACGTAGAAATGTATCTGTATGCTGATTGGCCATAAGTTCTTTGAAATCTAATAAAAGACCTGTCTAAGGAAGGATATTTCAGACAGGACTGACGCTACATTGCTTTGTGGCTGATTTTGTTGTCTCTCGCCATGGTGACGCGCCGCGCCGCGCCCTGCCCTGTTTTCAACTTTGATATATGAGAAGAAACTTAAAAAAGGTTTATTGAAATTTCATAAATGGTAATTATTATAGGGAGTTTATTTTGTTTGCTTTATATCCAAATTTATCAGCCTCTACTCCATGTCCTGCAGGGCTATTGCAACCACTAGCCATCCCTGATAAAGCTTGGTCACATATTTCTTTGGATTTCATAGTTGATTTGCCACCTTCTGAAGGGCATACAGTGATTTTGACCATTGTTGATCGCTTTACTAAAATGGTTCATCTGGTCCCTCTCAAGAAATTGCCAACATCTAAAGGTCTAGCCAACATATTTGCCAAGGAGGTATTCAGATTGCATGGTTTGCTTCATGAAATTGTCTCTAGAATTTCCCCAGTTCAGAGGTCCCCAGTTCATCTCTAGAATTTGGTGAAATTTCTGTTCACAGTTGGTCATTAAAGTATAATTTTCTTCTGCTTATCACCCACAGTCTAATGGAGCTGCCGAATGTGCTAATCAGTCTAGTGAGAACTACATTCGCAGCGTCTCTTCTCAAGGGCAGGATGATTGGGTATCTTTACTTCCTTGGGCTGAATTTGCTCTGAACAGTAATGTGAATGCCTCATCTGGTCACTCCCCATTTTATGTTGCCCACGGTTTCCAGCCTACCTTTTTGCCATCCCCTGGTTCTGACACTGGTCTTCCTGACTTGGACTCCTATGTTCAGTCTCTTCATCAAGTGTGGAATCTGGTACGTTCTAACCTCCGTCACGCTGCAGTCCCTACATAAGACCTATGCAGATAGGCATAGGCGGATGGGTCCTTACTATGTTCCAGGCCAGAGAGTCTGGCTGTCAACCCGTGACATTAAGTTACATGTGCCATCCATGAAATTTGCTCTGCGGTATATTGGTCCATTCAAGGTCCTAAGACGTGTCAATGAAGTCAGTTATGCTCTGCACCTACCTCTTACCCTCCGTATACCTAATACCTTTCACACCTCCTTGTTGAAGCCCCTTCTATGTAATCGGTTCACCACTGCCATTCTTCGACCTTGTCCTGTTCTAGTCCAGGGACAGGAAGAATTTGAGGTCCAGTCTATCGTTGATTTCCATCATTCACGTGGGGGTCTTCAATATTTGGTGCACTGGAGAGGGTATGGCCCGGAGGATGCTCATGGGTTCCTTTTGCTGATCTCCACACCCCCTGTCTGGTCTGTGCCTTTCACCGCTCTCATCCCACTGCCCCGGAGGGCGCTCGTGGAGGGGGGTACTGTCATGCCTGCTGGTGTCCCTGCAGTGCGGTCTCCCCAACAGAGAGGGTGCCAGTCTATGAATCAGGCCACTGTGAATGCTGCACCTGAGCAGAGACCTAGGCCATTAAATATCAGTCACTGACTGTGCTCTGAGCCCTGATGTGGTTTATTCTAGCCCTCAGAGCGTGTCTATAGCTTCTGCATATTGTTTTTCTGGTTTGACTTCTGGCTTGTTTATTTTACTGTGATTTCTGTGTTTATCCCTTGGCATATGTTTAACTCGTGTACCGACCTCTGGCTTGTTATTACTACAATATCTTTCCTGTCCCTGATCTGTACTTCTATGTATTTTAGATTAGTACCTGGCCATTATCAAGGACCAGCTTCTCAGATTAGAGTTTTCCTTGCCTTGCTGGGATTTGTCTGCGTGCTGGGTGACTCTATATCCTTACAATGTCGAAACTTTCATTGGATGATCAAGAGTTCTTCCGTTGTTCTGTTCGTTGGAGAAGAGCTTGAGCTTCATGTTGGAGTTTTTCATTGAAGGATGAATATTCTTCCATGCTTGAGCTTCATGTTGGAGTCTACGATGAAAGTTTTAACTTCCTGTTGGAGATTTTCAAAGGATGATTATTCTTCCATTGTTTTGATTTCATTGAGGAAGATGTTAGCCCGTCTCGCATCAAGAAAAGGGGAGGAGCCAAGGGATACCAGGACGATTTATGGAGCGGTCTACCGGACGATTGGACAGCAGGGAGCTGGACTGTACCATTACCTGCTATTGTTATATATTGTTAAATAAGTAAGTGTCCTTGGGCAAGACACCTAATGGTACATACTCGCCACCCAGGACATACTTGAAAACGAGAGAAATCTCAATGTATCCTTCCTGGAAAAATCCTTTCTCAAAAAAATAATAAAAAAAAAATGTATTTTTCTCTCTCAAATACAACCACAAAAGTATTTAGTGTTTTTCTTTGCTGCTATCGGCTTAAGTAAAGAAAAGATTGCATAATATGAGCCTCTGTGTCTTTATTATAATTATGATTCCCCGTCATGATAATAGGGGAATCTGTGAATTATCCCACAAGACACGGAGGAGATTATTATGCTATCTTTCCTTTACTTAAGCCGATAGCAGCAAAGAAAAACTCTCAAATACAACAACAAAAGTATTTAGAGAGAAAAATACAGTTTAACAATATAACAATAACAGGTAATGGTACAGTCCAGCTCCCTGCTGTCCAATCATTAGGCAGACCGCTCCATAAATTCCCTGGTAACCCTTGACCACTAGTCTTTTCTTTGCTGCTCGCCGAGATGAGTATTAGCAGCAAATGGAGTATTAAAATTGCTTGCACTATAATGTATTTTACATTTGCAATATTACATGTTTTATATTATTTTTCATCTGGTTTTGTCATTTATTTAGTGAGGGAATTGTTCTCTGTTTTATTTCGGGCAGATAGTTTTTAAACTGTTATTTATTCGTTTCCCTGTCTTGTTTTCCTCCGGTGAGACGAGTCTTACTCTCCGGCGGTTATTGCCTGGGTTTCCTCCCCTGCAACTCCGTCATAGGGCAGAGGCGCGGTTTTGCGCCATTAGTGTCTGAGGTAATGCTCGGCAGCTCGCGCATGCGCTGTACGTCGCGGGCAGTTACCTCAGACGAACAGCTACGCTTTTAAACGGAGGTTTCCCAATAAAATGTATAAAATAAATAAGTAAAATAAATAAGTGGTTTATGACTAGCCCGAACCTACTTGTTGCCCCAGGTGCCCCCGTTCTTATGCCCACGTAAATAACCCGGCAGGTGCCCTTGTTGCAGCTCTGTCGGCTTTTTCCCTCATACTTGGAGTATAATATGGTTAAAATGTCTAGAGAATCTCTCAGCCAGACGTTCATTTATAATTTCCCCAACTTCAGATAGATTTTTATCTAGTGATTCCTGACAGGATAATGAGGTCCCTGAGACTTCAATGAGGGAGAAGAGCAACTCCCAAAAAATATCCCTCATAAAACCTACGTCTACCCGTACTTGTAATGAATTCCCACAGCACATCACTATGACGAAAAAAGGAGCCAGTTAACTCCGGCTGACAAAGAAAGAGGAAGCGCGCTAGAGGCGCAAAGATACCGGCAGCTCCTCAGAACATTCTAGAGAGGAAGCAATGTCAGATTCTGAGGTGAATTCCTCTGAGCCGGAGTACGATCCGGTCTCCTCTCCTGAGGCCTCACATTCAGTTTCCTCACCTGATTCCACTGATTCTAAAAACCGCTTATTGATCCGGTAGATGCTGTAAGAAATTCAATGTTTGTACCAGAGCAATTAAAACATCCCCGGTCAGTGGAATGGACACACATACAGGGTTATTCAAAGAGCTGCGAATTGCTGGTGAAAGGTAACCGAATGCTGAAATTCAGGGTACGGTTACCTTTCCTGGCAATTCGCCAAATCCTGCACACGGTGCCTGTTTGAGGGCAGTGAAAACCCCATAGGTTTGGCTATTCAGAGAACACAAACCAGCAGTGAAAGGTTCTCGAAATGTCCTGCTATTCGGTGGTTTAATTCGGCAGGTTTATTCAGGCGAATCCCATAGGTTTCAATGTTAAAAATATTCCAGTTTTAATTCAAGATCTAATAAACCGTTTATTATAAAATTCTGCAGTAAAAAGTCTCTTTATTTTATCGATTTTTTTTTTAGGATACTTTAAGCATTTTTCTGGATTTATTTTTTCAAAAAATTCCGATGTTTTTTTTGTTTTAACTTCTTTTTTCTGTAACAGCCCTTTTTATTCTCATTCATTGGATTTTATGTAAATTTCAGACATTTTCGCTCAGTAGTTTCTTTGCAAACAGTGTTTCACTTTTCAAACATTCAAGCAAACTGTTTTTCTAATTTATTCACTCCATTCGTCTGCGGTGTCAGCTTTTTCCGGCGGCTGCGCTGCGTGTGATCGGCTCCTGCTTGGGTTTTTCAGCGGGTTAATCCAGATGTTTTTGCGGGTTTTCTGTGTGCGTTCGCCCTCGTTATGTGGTTAGTTTTCGGCGGGTTTGCAGCTACCTTTCCCTGCAATTCGGGGACCCCTGTGGTGCTTGCTGAGTACACTGCAGATCTGGAAATTATTCACATCCTTACAGAGTCAAATTGGTCCCCGAAAAGGGGAGTAGAGGCCACCTTAAGGTGAGTGTCACATCTCGGCCCTGCCCCCTGCTGGTTGTAGCAGGGATTCATGTTTTTTGGTTTTCAGGCTCTACAGACTATCTGTTGGGTTGGTTGGTCTGCGGTCACATGACCTTCTCAGCCCTATATATAGGCCCAGTAAGTCTCTTGCTCCCTGGGTCTGGATAGGTTACACCTGTTAAGTTCCTGCTCCTTGATATATTACTCACTGTTCCTGATATTATATTGTATTCCTGTTTTCTCGTGTATGACTTCTGGTTCTGGCCATTGGATTACTCTTACGTCTGTCCACTAAAGATATTCTGTCTGGATTTCTCGTGTATGACCTGGCTTAAGTTTATGGACCACTCTCTTGTATGTGTTTAGTTAATGTGTATTTGCTCAGTAGATCTTTTGGTCACAAAATCAATAGCTCCTGAGCAGTATCTAGTGTTCTCTTGTTCTGATCTCCCTGGAGGGAGGTGCCAGGATCAGCAGTTCTGTTAACAGTATTTTTTAGGTACCAACGAGTTCTGCCCTGCACTCTGTTGAATCCATTCAAACCTCAGTCTGTCCTGTTGAGAATTACTGTGTGAGTATATTACGCTGTTTCTCTTGTTTTAGTGATTTAACCCCCTGCTGGTTGCTGGGTTGATCACTCGCTGTTTGGGTTCTGTCCCTTCACGTTTAGGGGTATTGTTTGTAACCCTCCGGGGTCCCTTTACCCAGGCTACGACTCATGTTTATGTTTTTGCAAAGACCACGATCACAAACTATTGTTCATTTCTGTTTTATGTTATTCAACCTTCAGAGCTTCGAGACAATTCAGTTAGTCCTTGTATGTACCAAAACGATTGGTTTCTGCATTCTGTCTACCCTTGCCCTAAATCTATATTTAGAGTGAGAAATTATACCAGTGCAGGGCTCCCTCTTGTGCCCGTCACCTGCACTATCACCTCTAGCTCGGTTACTGTTAGTGTGTGCTGGATTAAACATTATGAGACAAACCACAAACCTGCCTCAAGGGCTCAAATATATGCGCAATGAAGGGCCTTCCCTGGCATCTGCCTGGGACCCCGTTACAGTATCCAGACCCCCAAGATGCCTGTCGGTATGTGTGTTAATGTCCAAACTACCATTGGTTGGGTGGTTAAGATGTTAATGGATATGCAGAGGTTAATGGAGTCTCTGGACTCTAATGAGTTCCCTCCCAGTAGAACCTGTGTTACTACTCCCATGTCTGAGAAGAAGAGACACAGGTTATATAGACTCTGCTTCTATTGTGCTGATCCAAGCCACACTATTAAAAATTGTGTATTAAAACCTCTCAAGCGATCTCAGGTGAATCCTGTATCGCTCTGAAGTTACTGGTATGTCCTCCATAGGCGTCCAGACTGGCAGAGTAGCCACCTCAAGTCTGTCGAGTCATGAGTTCAGTGCCCACGTCCCACAGTGAAGCTTCAGTGTATTTCACTCTGGCCACCCGTGACCCATGTTGGCTGTGTACCACCCTTGATATCCATTCCTGGTGCGGTGCCAGTGATGCCCGAAACTGTTGCCAAGCCAGTGATATTTTCTTCTGTTGATGTCACGTTTAGACTGCGGGTAGTGTAGCAGGTTGGGGTTGTGAGCCCAGGATGCAGTGATGAAGGCAGGTTCAGAATAACAAAAGTGTGTTTATTTGCACATAAACACAGTGGCATGAAATCAGACAGGGTACAGGCAATAGAGTCGTCAGGATTCAACAAGGGGTTCGGTACACGGCAAGGCTGGCAGAGAATAGTCGGTGGTACAGCAGGGGTTCGGTACACGGCAAGGCTGGCAGAGAATAGTTGGTGGTACAGCAGGGGTTCGGTACACGGCAAGGGGGGTTACCGGTGAGTGAAGGAATGAGAGTCCAGATTGTAGCAGAAGGTCCTTGGGGTCTTAGCAGAGAGTTCAGGAGAAGGTCAGGCGGTTCCAGGGAGCTTTGAATAAACAGGTATCGCAGTCAGTAACTTCAATGTGGAAGTGAAGTCTGGAGGGCGTAGCTTCCTGATATACAGGGATAATTAGGGGAAGGTGAGGTCAGGTGAAATTCTAGGGCTAGGATGCTGGGAACACACAGGTTTAGGAACGTGTATTGTTCATGATGCAGGGTTGGCGTGGGTGACAGGGGCCAGAGGGTGGCGATCCTGACACTACTCCCACCCTAAGTCGACCTCCGGGCGGCCAAAAGTCAACCAACGGGCAGTAGAAGAGTCCATCATGAACCCCTGCACCGTGTAGGGATCCATACGGATGGCGCTGTCCGGGGTAGCGTCAGTGGGGCCAAGATGTGCAGTATCTTGGCTTGGTTGACCAGAATAAAGTCCAAACTTGCGGCTGTGAGGGATGGGAGAGTCAACCTTGGAAAACCCCCAAATCCTCCTTGGCACGGCTAGAGCGGGAAACTGGCAACAATGGGTAGTGGAGATGGGGGTCTCCACGGTAACAGCTGGGTACAGTGGGGCAGCGCCCTTGGCGTGGCACGGAGGGGCAGCGCCCTTGACGAGGTGCGGTGGGGCAGCGCCCTCGGCAACCGGTGGGGCAGCGCCCTTGAAGAATACCGGAGGAGCAGCAACCTTGGCGACCTCCTTGGCACTGCACGGCTCTGCGGCGGCGACCTTGGCCTTACGGCGACGTCGACGGCCCCGTGGCGGCGACAACTCGGAAGACTCTGCGGGTTCGGTCAGATGTATGGGGTTGCTGGTGGCAACCAGATCGGGAGTAGGAAAATGTCCACGGGCCAATGCAACCTGTACCTGAGACTGCAGGAACTTGTGGTTCAGCTGAATGTCCTGTATGGTTTGGGTAAGGGTATTCACCTGGGCTGCCATGGTAGAGACAAGTACCAGGACTGCACTAGATGGACTGGCCTTACCAGGAATTGGCAGGGTAGCTGCAGCGGTATCAGTGTCCACAAATGCTGTTTTGGTGGCAGCAGTCTGGGCTTGGACCTCGGTACAGCACGGCTCTTGGACCCGGACCTCGGTACAGCACGGCTCTTGGACCCGGACCTCGGTACAGCACGGCTCTTGGACCCGGACCTCGGTACAGCACGGCTCTTGGACCCGGACCTCGGTACAGCACGGCTCTTGGACCCGGACCTCGGTACAGCACGGCTCTTGGACCCGGACCTCGGTACAGCACGGCTCTTGGACCCGGACCTCGGTACAGCACGGCTCTTGGACCCGGACCTCGGTACAGCACGGCTCTTGGACCCGGACCTCGGTACAGCACGGCTCTTGGACCCGGACCTCGGTACAGCACGGCTCTTGGACCCGGACCTCGGTACAGCACGGCTCTTGGACCCGGACCTCGGTACAGCGACGTCCTGAGATCCTGCACGTTGCAGGGCAGCGACGTCCTGAGATCCTGCACGTTGCAGGGCAGCGACGTCCTGAGATCCTGCACGTTGCAGGGCAGCGACGTCCTGAGATCCTGCACGTTGCAGGGCAGCGACGTCCTGAGATCCTGCACGTTGCAGGGCAGCGACGTCCTGAGATCCTGCACGTTGCAGGGCAGCGACGTCCTGAGATCCTGCACGTTGCAGGGCAGCGACGTCCTGAGATCCTGCACGTTGCAGGGCAGCGACGTCCTGAGATCCTGCACGTTGCAGGGCAGCGACGTCCTGAGATCCTGCACGTTGCAGGGCAGCGACCTCGGGCTTTCGCTCAACCTCCAATTCAACGACGTATGGGTGAGTCTCCAGCTCCTGAGGTTTTGGTTTAGCAGGCAACCGAACAACGGTGGGTGACATGAAGAGGGCACCAATGAAGGCGGATCTTGGGCAAGGTGCACTCGAGATGGTTTTGGTAGCTGGAGTTCTGTAGTCCGTCCCCATGTGATAGCAAGGTACAGTGGTACGGTGAGTCATTCCAGCCGGGCAATAAACAGATCTCGCAACGCCAACATACCCCTTATGCTGACCTGGGGGTCCCTGGGTGCGGCGTGCAGTCTGTCTGAGAAAGTCTAAACCAGCATCAGCAGCTTCCTCTTCTGACTCCGAGTCATCAGAAGGACATGGTGAGGCATATAGGCAGCATGGAGGTAGCGGGCTGGATTCAGGATCTCTGGCAACACCAGCCATGAGATGTAGGCCAGGCTCGATCTCCATTGGCATGGCTGGCTCAGCGTCCATGGATTCCTGCTCCATGGGCATTTCAGGGTCAGACTCCGGTTCGGCACTCTGCATAGGGGTTTCCTGGTCTGACTCCTCAGAAGAAGCTTCTTGGGTAAACAGGTTTCTAGGTGCAGAGTCTGGTAGCCTTTGACTCAGGCTCCCTGGGAGCAGGGACACGCTTAGGTGCAGGAGGTTTGCTTACCCGGCTTCTTCTGGGAGTAGGCTGGGATAGGGGTCTTTCTTTGGGTGCTTGCTTGATGGGTGATGAAGTCTTTTTCTGCAGGGCAGGCACCAGCTTCCCCATCGAAGACTTTGTGGGCTTGGTCGCTGGTGTAGCTATTTTTGGCTTGGTGGGTACTGTTTTAACCACCAGCCTGGTGGTTTTGACAGGTGCAGGCTCGGTACAAACAGGCTTTACAGGAACAGGGGTATGAAAGCATTTTGTACCTGGCTTAGGTGGGCGCAGCGGGCAGGCCGAGATCTGATGCAAGGGATCCCCGCAGTAGAAGCAGAGGTCTAGCGCCCTCCTCCTTGCCTTTTCTTCTGGGGTCAGTGGTCCTCTGGCTCCCTCTGTAGCAGGAACGCGCACCTTAGTTGAGGTGCCCCTTGGGTTTTGCTGCACATAATCAAGCAGGGAGTCCAGGTGCTGCTGGATCTGTAGAAAGGCACCTTTCAGGTTCTTCACCATGGCATGGATCACCGTGGGCTCACAGGTTTTAGACTTCCACATTCTGTCACGTTTAGACTGCGGGTAGTGTAGCAGGTTGGGGTTGTGAGCCCAGGATGCAGTGATGAAGGCAGGTTCAGAATAACAAAAGTGTGTTTATTTGCACATAAACACAGTGGCATGAAATCAGACAGGGTATAGGCAATAGAGTCGTCAGGATTCAACAAGGGGTTCGGTACACGGCAAGGCTGGCAGAGAATAGTCGGTGGTACAGCAGGGGTTCGGTACACGGCAAGGCTGGCAGAGAATAGTCGGTGGTACAGCAGGGGTTCGGTACACGGCAAGGCTGGCAGAGAATAGTCGGTGGTACAGCAGGGGTTCGGTACACGAGGAGTCTTAGATGGGGGGCAGAGGGGGAGCAGGATGGGGGGGGTTACCGGTGAGTGAAGGAATGAGAGTCCAGATTGTAGCAGAAGGTCCTTGGGGTCTTAGCAGAGAGTTCAGGAGATGGTCAGGCAGTTTCAGGGAGCTTTAGTACACAGGTAACGCAGTCAGTAACTTCAATGTGGAAGTGAAGTCTGGAGGGCGTAGCTTCCTGATATACAGGGATAATTAGGGGAAGGTGAGGTCAGGTGAAATTCTAGGGCTAGGATGCTGGGAACACACAGGTTTAGGAACGTGTATTGTTCATGATGCAGGGTTGGCGTGGGTGACAGGGGCCAGAGGGTGGCGATCCTGACAGTCGATGTCTTTGTGTCTCCTGTATCTGGCTATAGGCCAGAGCACCCAGAGACTGGCTATAAACCAGGGTGTACAGAGTCTGGCAATGTGCCAGGGACCCTTGAATGGGGCTATAAGCCAAGGGATCCCACATCGGTCAGTTCTCAACACAGCATTGAGACCTTCAGGTCAATTTTGTGAAAAAGAGCCCTTCAGGTCAAATTTGTGCAAAAAGCCCTTCATGTCGATTTCCGCTGACACATTGTCAGCCAAGCCTGTTTCCACTGGCAATGAGAAGCCAGTTTTGTTTCAGTCTGCTGATAGTTCTGAGTCTCCTGTATCTGACTGTCTTGTGCACCCAGAGACTGGCTATAAGCCGGGGTGTTCAGAGTCTAGCGAGGTGCCAGGGACCCTTGAATGTGGCTATAAGCCAAGGGATCCCCCGTCGGTCAGTTTTCAACACAGCAGTGAGATCTTCAGGTCAAATTTGGGCAAAGAGCCCTTCATGTCTGTCTCTACTGGCAAGCAACCAGTCATGTATGTTTATACTGGCACGCTGCCAGTCATGCCTGTTTCTAATGCTACGTTGTCAGCCGTGTCTTTCTACTGGAAATGAGAAGCCAGGCCTGTCGGTTACTGGCTTTATGTCACCCGTGATGCCCGAAGCTGACACAATGCCAGTGGTGTCTGGGACAAGCTGTGTGTCAGCAATGCCAGCGATGCCCACTCCTGGCACAGTGTCCAAGTCAAGCTCTATGTCAGCAGTGCCAGTCATACCCATGTTGTGCGAGTACAGCTGCACCTATGGTATGCGAGACAGCTGCGCCTATGGTATGCGAGACAGCTGCGCCTATGGTATGCGAGACAGCTGCGCCTATGGTATGCGAGACCGCTGTGGCCACGTTTTGTTATGAGGCCGAAGTGCCTGTATTAACACATGAGACCCCTGTGCCCTTGCCCCACAGTGGGTCCAGTGTTGTTTCTACTGTCGTCACACCATGTGTGGGCAATGAGCCCTTCCTGCCATGTGTGGGCGCTGAGCCCTTCCTGCCAAGTGTAGGCGCTGAGCCCTTCCTGCCAAGTGTGGGCGCTGAGCCCTCCATGTCTGTTTTGGGCCAAGAGCCCTCTATGGTTGTTTCTGTTAGCGAGATGCCAACCATGCCCGATGCTGGGGAGCTGCCAGTCCTTCCACTTATGGGCAATAAGCCCTTCATGTCTGTTTATACTGGCGAGCTGCCAGTCATGCCGATGCCGAGCCACGAGTTAGCTGCGCTCATGTTGAGCTGCGAGGCAGCCATACCCACGTTTAGTTTCAAGGAAGCTGTGTCCAAGTTGGGACTCAAGGAAACTCCATTTATGTCAAGTCAGGAAACCACTGTGCCCATGTCTCACTGTGGTCCCAGTAAAGCTAAACCCAGTTGTGGGTTCGCGAAAACCAGGTCTGCTCCCATCGTTTCCCTGTCATGTGAGGAGGTCACCAAGTCCAAGTCTCGCTCAAGGAGGAGAAGAAAAAAAGGTACTAACTCTAATCATTCCGGCTCCGAGGATGCCACGATTCGCTCTGGGTCCGAGGAGGCCAAGCTCCTTTCTGGTTCAGAGGAGGCCACGCTCCGATCTAGTTCAGAGGATACCTTACTCCGCACATGTCTTGAGGAAATCCAGCGAGAAGGTGACTTGACTGGTATGTGGTTCCCAGAGACAAGGCGAGTTCCCAAGGGGTATATACGAACGCCTTCTGGCTCGTTGTTACATGAGACGCACTGGGTAGTGCTCCAGAAATACCCTCACATATTGCGTACATATCTAGTGGAGTCTGATGGTGAAATTATGTACGATTCTGACCGGGATCTGTTATGACGGTTGTTCATGTCAAGTTCCTTGCCTTCCCTGGTCACGTTTCTGTCTTGGGTGCCCGTGAGGTCACCCGTAAGGGAGGGGATTATGTCACATCTCGGCCCTGCCCCCTGCTGGTTGTAGCAGGGATTCATGTTTTTTGGTTTTCAGGTTCTACAGACTATCTGTTGGGTTGGTTGGTCTGCGGTCACATGACCTTCTCAGCCCTATATATAGGCCCAGTAAGTCTCTTGCTCCCTGGGTCTGGATAGGTTACACCTGTTAAGTTCCTGCTCCTTGATATATTACTCACTGTTCCTGATATTATATTGTATTCCTGTTTTCTCGTGTATGACTTCTGGTTCTGGCCATTGGATTACTCTTACGTCTATCCCCTAATGATATTCTGTCTGGATTTCTCGTGTATGACCTGGCTTAAGTTTATGGACCATTCTCTTGTATGTGTTTAGTTAATGTGTATTTGCTCAGTAGATCTTTTGGTCACAAAATCAATAGCTCCTGAGCAGTATCTAGTGTTCTCTAGTTGTTCTGATCTCCCTGGAGGGAGGTGCCAGGATCAGCAGTTCTGTTAACAGTATTTTTTAGGTACCAACGAGTTCTGCCCTGCACTCTGTTGAATCCATTCAAACCTCAGTCTGTCCTGTTGAAAATTACTGTGTGTGTGTGTGTGTGGTGTGTGTGTGTGTATTACGCTGTTTCACTTGTTTTAGTGATTTAACCCCCTGCTGGTTGCTGGGTTGATCACTCGCTGTTTGGGTTCTGTCCCTTCACGTTTAGGGGTATTGTTTGTAACCCTCCAGGGTCCCTTTACCCAGGCTACGACTCATCGTGGTCTTTGCAAAAACATAAACATAACAAACTATTGTTCATTTCTGTTTTATGTTATTTATCGCATCTGACTGCCCTGCACCTTGAATACTTCACGGACAGTCATTCCACGTATGGTGCTTCTGATTGTGTCCTAGGTAATCTGTTGGTCTCGAAACCTTCAGAGCTTCGAGACAATTCAGTTAGTCCTTGTATGTACCAAAACGATTGGTTTCTGCATTCTGTCTACCCTTGCCCTAAATCTGTATTTAGAGTGAGAAATTATACCAGTGCAGGGCTTCCTCTTGTGCCCGTCACCTGCACTATCACCTCTAGCTCGGTTTCTGTTTATGTTAGTGTGTGCTGGATTAAACATTATGAGAGAAACCACAAACCTGCCTCAAGGGCTCAAATATATGCGCAATGAAGGGCCTTCCCTGGCATCTGCCCGGGACCCCCATGACAGTGTGTCATGATAAATTGTTTGATTTTGTTGGTCCATTGACAAAAATTAATGGATTCGATTGAGAGGTTTCTCCTCACTAATGAAAACCAGACCTGTTTGAACACAGGGACTGGATACAGAGATTAGTCTGTGTTTTTGGTAACATAACACAGCTTTATCAAGCGAAAAGGAGACGCTCAATTCTCCTCAAGATTGACCCTAAGGTGGCGACCTTAGCGCATAATGAGCCTGGTCCCAGCACTGAGGGCCTGTTATTTGCAGAAGGCATCTTCAAGGAGATGACCGAATATACAGGCTCCTTCTTGACCACAGGTAAGATAAAGGCCAATATCAGGAAAGCTTTCTCGAATAGGGTTTTCGACATTCCTAATTTCACCTCGAGGCTCCTTTAAATCCTCTTAACTAGAGCCCCAAAAGGACCCCACTTTTTTATCCACAATGGAACAGAATTTCACCGTCAAAGTGGTTACAGAGGTTCGAGAAGATCAGGATCTTTTGAGTATAATTGTTTAATTTTCCTATTTGACGGAAAGTTAGAATTTTAATAAACATGTCGGAGGCGAGTATTTGCCTTTCAATCTTGCTTTAATACAAATAGCAGCACAGAGAAGCTTTTAAAATATTGAATAAACTTTTAAAACCGAATAAAAAGAAGAACCAATCCCAGCAGGGATATCCCTTCCCACAGTCTACCAATCACAGTATTCATAATGGTCAGTTACTACGGAAGTCCCTCCTCTTTCTTGGTTAGTTGAACAGATTCCAAACATACGACACGAAGAGCAGAAACTGGAATACAATCCAAATGGAAACAGCAGAAGCAAGGAAGAAGACATTGGATGAGGAACACAGGTGATCAATAGGCTGTGAAGAGAACAGAGCATAATGGTAATAACCAAAAAATGTATGCAGTATATAAATCCCATACTGTAACCAGTTAAATGTTATCTTATGAGTAATTCAATTAAAAATTAATGTGCAAAAGTCAATATGGAAAGAACTCAGACTCACACAACTTGATGGATAAGAGTAAATTTATGTGCAAATGTTTGTGATTCAGGTGTTGTACTGAGACATCGTACAACTAGGAAATAGACAGCAGAAGGCTATCCCCATTTAATAACTGTATATTGAAAGAAGCCACATTATTCTGTAGAGAAAACGGTTGTAAGTGCGCCGTGCGGTTTAGTCTGGCGACGCAGTGTACGGTTGTACAGTGTATATGCTTGTGTATGCATACACTGTGAGGGGTAGAGACATAATTTGGGGGGTAATCTGTGGTTGTTGACTAATCGTTTGGCATAGTTCTGTACCAACAACGTATATGAAAAAACAAAAAACACTGGGGATGATCACTCTAGTGTCTACAGACAGCAGGCATCGCCCAAAGTCGTAAGAAGAAAATATAGCGATGGTAGACACCAGCTACCTAATCATACTTTATTTGGTGTACATTAAACAAAACAACCGACCGTTTAAAAACATAGAATTTGAAATTTGAAAAGTAGAAAATTATATCGCCCAATGAGGGATGATACACCCAACCGTGAAGAGGATGAAACAATTGATTGTCATATGTGGTATAATGCCAGTGACAAGGATTATTACACTTGAATTAACCTGGATACAGTGTAGAGCATGGTTTTGTAGAGCATGGTAAATTTGAACAGATTCCAAACATACGACACCAAGAGCAGAAACTGGAATACAATCCAAATGGAAACAGCAGAAGCAAGGAAGAAGACATTGGATGAGGAACACAGGTGATCAATAGGCTGTGAAGAGAACAGAGCATAATGGTAATAACCAAAAAATGTATGCAGTATATAAATCCCATACTGTAACCAGTTAAATGTTATCTTATGAGTAATTCAATTAAAAATTCATGTGCAAAAGTCAATATGGAAAGAACTCAGACTCCCACAACTTGATGGATAAGAGTAAATTTATGTGCAAATGTTTGTCAAAGTAAGTTGAACTTTTTTTTATTTTATTAGTATGATCATCCCAAACGATCAGAAATTACCGGGTGGGTCGCAGTGGGAAATACTCGCATCCGAATGTTTATTAAAATTCTAACTTTCCGTCAAATAATAGGAAAATTAAACACTTTTAATACAATTGTGGGATATGAGTATAACAGATTTTCTCCCATTCATTAAGGTATGGAAAAGGTACATCGATGATGTTTTTCTCATTTGGTCTGGTACTAGGGAAATGTTTGACCTCTTCGTTGAGAAGTTGAACATTAACAACTTAAATTTGAAATTCACAAAGGAAGTACATGAGAAATCCATTAATTTCCTAGACCTTACTATTACCAAAGGTGAGGAGGGTTCACTTAACACCACTCTGTTCCGTAAACCCACTGCCACAAATAGCTTCCTGAATTGGGAAAGTTTTCACCCGACACCATTGAAAAGAGGTATTCCCGTTGGCCAATATCTAAGATTATGACGAATCTGTTCAGACGATGATGAATTTCATACGAAGGCTCAAGATCTGCGTAAGATGTTTCGCGAAAAGGGCTACCCTCATAGGATTTTGAAGATGGCTTACCATCGTGCTTTATCAACTGAGAGAATTACATTGCTGAAAGACAAAGACTCGACCTCTCATACTGAACAACAAACAATGATATTGATTGGTAATTTCGATGCAGGTTGGGATGCTGTGCAAAATATCTGTAATAGATATTGGCCTATTTTGAAACATGATTATCATCTTGCAAAGGTACTTACTGACAGGCCTATGTTTACATCAAGAAGATGCTCAAATTTGGGAGACCATTTAGTTAGGAGCCATTTCTCTAAACCCCCTAAACAAACATGGTTGACTACAACCCTAAAAGGGACTTATCGCTGCGGCCGTTGTAAGGCCTGCAAATATATCACCCATAGTAGTGGAACATGGTCTAACCCTGATGGAAAGGAGTATAGAGCAAAACAATTCTTCAACTGTAGCTCGAAATGCGTCGTATACCTTATGACATGCTCATGTGGTAAAAATTATGTTGGCAAAACCATTCGACCATTACGTCAACGGATATTGGAACATGCCAGATCCGTTAGGTACATCTGCGATACCCCTGTAGCACGACATCTCAAAACCGATCACGGGGGGGATGCTGACGCTTTAAGGTTCCAAGTTATTGAACAAGTAACACTTGGTCGACGCCGTGGAAATTTTGATTTAAGATTATGCCGAAGAGAGGCGTTTTGGATTTATGAATTACGTACGTTATATCCAGGAGGATTAAATGAGGGATTTACCTTCACTCCTTTTATTTCAGATCATTGAAACATTGTTACATCATTATTTTTAACCTTAGCCTTAACCCCTGGTTTCCCTGCCCTCCCCGTGTATTAGCTATTATTAGCTGATATCCTCTTTATTACCCTATGGCGTCCTGTTAAGACCTTGATAGGTCCGTTCTATATGTATGGTTGGTTAATTCAGTTTTTGGACATGTATAATGGCACCTAGTTTATTCCCCCTCAACAATACTCCATGGTCCATTAAGAGAGAGGTGTTAATCGTGCCAATAACCTCTAATCGTCGATACCATCGTATACCCCGTGATTATTATTTTACTACTCGTTACAGCACATCCTATATGCCACCCATTAAGCAGTTAAATTGCTTCACCCTCTTTGGGGAAGCCACCCAGTGGTACAATTGAGTGACGGCAGTTATAGCCCCTCAGTGGGGGAACACGATGCAATGATGACGGTTGCCCCATGAAATATCTCCATTAATGGAGAATTCCCAGGAAGGGCCCTCATAGTATCGTCAATAAGAATAATAATCCATTATGATCACCATTACTCTTTCTCATCATTATAGTAGGAGTTTAGTACCATCGACTATGCCTTGCTGTTACATATGCAATAACCCCCCTCCCCCTTCCATCTCGCAGAATGTTAGAATGATGACTGTCTCACGAGACATCTCGATCATGAGATACTACAAAAAATTTCTCATAGAAGTATCGTTAGTAACCTTATTCTATTCGATGGGTTGTATGACGGTTATTTTTCTCCAGTATACTACAACCCGCGCAAAGGCAACTATAAGTATGTACATACAATTACCACATTCCGCCGAGATTCCTTCCACCTTTTGGGAAGCCGCCTTACTATTATACTGGTTAACTAACGTTGATGCATGACAATGAGCTCGCTATCCATGCAACGCTACAGTACACGTTAGTCCCTTCTACCGTTAGGGCTCGATTACTTCCTATACTGGTTAATTCAACGCTGATGCATAATAATGAGCCTGCTATCCATGCAACGTTATAGTATATGTTAGCCGCTTCCACCGTTAGGGGTTGATTGCTTCCCAGGATGGAAGGGGTGGGGTTTGTTGTGGAAATTTTTTTATGTGGACATTATATTCTAGGATGTGCGTGTTTTATAAGTTGTCATCTGTCTCCCTGTGTTGTATTTGAATGTGGTTTTAAGTCCAAACCAGCGGCAAAACCGTCAGTATGAAAACCTTCTCTTGGGTTTAGAGACGTGTTCTCAGTGTGCGTGGGCGTTTGGCGGTTTGTGAGTACTAAGTGCAATGCGCTGGACTTCTTACCTCCCAATGTCTATGCACATTGGAGAAGTGAAGTCTGCATAACGAGAGATACGTATTATATCTCTGTTGCAGCTACGCTATCCCTTTCTGGATACATACCTGCTTTTAAGAGATGTCGGATATAATCTCTGCACGTGAATACTACACGTTATATATATATATTGGACTTATCAGCCAAGCCTCCAATATATCAGGGACTATTATTTCATAAGAAACTTATACGAGACACAAATAGCAATCGTTTATATTTCCTATAAATTCTCCTAAATTCTTTTAATTGTCTGTGTTTTGCTTTGAAAAATACAATAATCAATAATCGGATAAAAATATATATTTATTACGTATACAAAAAAGTTTCAGATCTCATATCATAAACAAAAATATGTAAACCACAATCCATCAGCATATAAAAACTAGCTTCACAATATATGTATCTCCGGTTAGTAACTGCATATATGATTAATATCATTTACCTTATCAGTTAGTAACTAATACACAAATGGTTAATAAACATTTCTGCTTAATACAACATGCATTTCCCAGCAAACAATGTTTAACCAGCCAGCTCTTATAGAAATATATATTTCTCTCTATGCTACATAGATCAACAAAAGATGAGCTAATTTAATAAGTAATAAAAACTTATTTAGTGAATCCTCCCCTAATCTCGAGAATTAAACTTCTAATCTTTTGCTTTTTATTTTGTAGTTATATAATTCTTTGCTTATTAATTATAATCACAGTAATTTCCAAATTCAATATATATTGGTATCAATAAAAAAGGAAAGGGTGCGGCGCTTCCCAGTGAATAAAGAGAGGAATAATCAATATTATTTACCCTAATGAGATATCTCTTCTCAAATTGATAGAGTATCGATACCTCAAAAATGAAAAAACAGGAAAATAGTGCAATACAGTGGATACATATATGTAAGTGGTAGGAGACATGGCAGTTTTTCACTCACACTCTAGAGAGCCTCATCCAGCTCTAGCACTATTCGCCTGTGGGTAGATTTCATATAGGCCCTCCCACTGGCCTCTTCACAAGCCGATGTTTCTCAATGAATATGCGGAGAAAATAAGATAAAAACATAGAATAGTTCTGTATATACTGGAAAAAATATAAACAGAAAGTCAAACCACTCACGTGTTCCTGAGCCTCCAAGGCTCAAATCAGAGGGCCCAAAGGTTGTTTCAAATGGGCACAACTCTTAATGAAAGCCTCAATGGGTCAGCAAGCCAAATGGATAAAAAATCAATCTTATGATAAAAAAGTAAAAAATAACATTTAATAACAATGGTAGTTACAATAAAACATTGCTGCTGCTGGTCTACATTGACTTAGGCGAAACGCGTTCAGCTTATAAATCAATGTAGACCATCCGGCTTCCTCAGCAGCAATGTTTTATTGTAACTACCATTGTTATTAAATGTTATTTTTTACTTTTTTATCATAAGCTTGATTTTTTTATCCATTTGGCTTGCTGACCCATTGAGGCTTTCATTAAGAGTTGTGCCCATTTGAAACAACCTTTGGGCCCTCTGATTTGAGCCTTGGAGGCTCAGGAACACGTGAGTGGTTTGACTTTCTGTTTATATTTTTTCCAGTATATACAGAACTATTCTATGTTTTTATCTTATTTTCTCTGCATATTCATTGAGAAACATCGGCTTGTGAAGAGGTCAGTGGGAGGGCCTATATGAAATCTACCCACGGGCGAATAGTGCTAGAGCCGGATGAGGCTCTCTAGAGTGTAAGTGAAAAACTGCCATATCTCCTACCACTTACATATATGTATCCACTGTATTGCACTATTTTCCTGTTTTTTCATTTTTGAGGTATCGATCCTCTATCAATTTGAGAAGAGATATCTCATTAGGGTAAATAATATTGATTATTCCTCTCTTTAATCACTGGGAAGCGCCGCACCCTTTCCTTTTTTATTGTTGTTTTATTTTGTCACTCTAGGGATGACACATATGGGTGCAGTGGCGATCGTGTTATAGGCTCCACCCCACTTATAATACAAGAGTTGCGCCTACGCCAATATTTTTTGTTCTATATATTGGTATCAATCTTACAACATTTCTTTTAGAAATAAATCCTTATATCCACTTCTTCATATTTCTATCTGCAGAATAGAAATACTTAGAATTTTTGGAGTTACCCAGTATCTGAGAAATCTCAGTCTACGCTGCAAGAATATCTACAAATATATATATAATTACATTAATTCCTTAATTTCATACATTACCTGTCCAATTTGGATTTTGATAAGTCTGCCTTGGAATTCCTGATGTAATATTTTTGGAATGTGTGAAGATTATTGATATCAGATAATCAATGCATGTGAGTTAGAGATTTGGTGAGAGTCAGAGATTTGGTGAGAATCTTGATTGCCTCATGTCTTGGGATCTGCCTGCATCGTGGTGTGAGTCTGAGTGTTGGAATCTTGGACTCTCAGAGTGTCATGTGTACTGTACGTCTGAATGCATTGCGGTGTGAGTCTGAATGCTGGAATCTCGGACTGATTTGCAACCAACATTGCCGCTTATTATAGCCAATTTGACGTCACTGGCAATATTATTGGTATATCAAATATAATATTTACTATCCTCTAGAGGGCAGTATTGCACTTCTTAATTAATTCCACCATTTCTTTTTAATATTCTTATCTCGGGTCAAAGTTCAATCTGACTTAACAAAGACTCTCTCTCAGTCACTATAGACACTGTGTCTCTACCTATCATATCTAATTTATATCCTCCCCCCTTTTGAAATTACTTACTATCAGCTGAATTCTTTTCTGGTTAACTCACCAGAATCTATTCTTTAGTAATTTTTATTATTTACCAATTATATACTTTCTACAATATTTATTGGAGTATACATATTTCCTACTGTAAATATAATAAAATATACCTTGATTATAAACATATATTTTGTGAATATAAATCTATATTACAGAAATATTAGCTCTTATTCCTATACCCAAGAGACAAAATATCTTTTGTTTTTAAAACTTAAGACAGACCAATAAATTTAATTATGACACGTCTTAGCACTTAACTCTAGCATTATCACACAAAAACATTCTAGGTTCCTTCATGTCTGGCACTTCTAAAAAAAATATAAAAGACTTCACCCAGGAATGAACTCTGTAAAAAAAAAAAAAATCTCGTTCATTTCTAAACCTAGAGAAAATTGAAAGAAAAGACTGTCTTTAAAAACAAAATGGCTACAGGCATCCATTTTAATTTTTCCTTTCTGTAATATACCCGACATAACCCCCCTTTGGTTTCATCTATTTATTGATCAAATAAAATTGAGAAAAACATACAATATCTCCCCCCTTTACCAATTAGGCTAGGTTTCCACCTTTCGCAACACGTTTTTCTTCTTTCATCCATTTAATAATTGAAAATGCAGTGTTTTTAAACTTCAATGTACGTACTTTCTTTGTTAGTACAATCATCCAGACAGTTAGAAACATAATTACTATACAAATCACAATCTCTGTAATCTTTGGCCCGTTATAAGCAGATAGCAATTGATGATCAATCTGTGAATACATTGGAGCATAAATTGTTAGATTATCTTTTTTTATTATAAATTCAATAGTATGGTCATGCTAGTTCTTTAGCAAAGATTTCAAATCTGGATTCATAGGTATCTCTTGCCCTTGGAATACGACAACGATTTATATCTCATCATACCAGACTTCATTTATAAAAAATAACTTCTCAATAACAACTCTTGATTCTTTAGGAACTTTCATGAGAATCACTGGTGTAGATATGAACACTCTCGGTTTTGTACCAGATCCTTCCGGTAAGCATTTGCTTCTTTTTCTGTAATAAAACAGCGGTTGCAATAAAATATGCGGCAAATCTTTTCCTTCGGTGGTTCTTGTACATAGCAATCAACAGTATCCTGGCTTTATCCAGCATGTCTTTCAGGCTTGCATGAGCTTGATTCGCATGGGACTTTAGCATTCTCCTTGGAATTGTGCGGAAAACCATAGAATTTCCAGATAATCGTAGTCTCCTTGGTGGTCCAATTCATCTTTGCGGATTAGCGTCGCAGTTCGGATTAACCACTTTTCTCAATTTCTGTTGAAAGAAAGAGTATAAATAACCATTCATAGACTAGCGATTTCACTCAAATTCCCTATAGATACCTTGATCTCTGATTAAATTTAATTAACCGTACGGATCTAGTCTATCTACTAGCTTGCGTTAAACATCTGAATGCTGGGAAGAAGAATCACATGTTAATTAAAACATCACTTCACATGATACCAGTTAAGTGTCTTCTGCTGGTCCATTTTCACATATCCTGAGGTGATCTAGGATGACAATCATGCAATTGAGCTTGGCAGTTTTATATCTTCTAGAAATACATAACATAACTTTTTCCAATAACATTAGGACTGTCTCCGTCATTATCTAGATCTGTTATCCACTCATCTTGAGGATTTGGGTATCTGATCACTTCAGGGTCACTATGTCCATTTGCTTCTGTCTCCCTCTTGTGGAGGTGAATAATTAGCACATCATTTTCCAGACATATATCTCGAATTCTCTCAGGGGGGACACATATGGTGTTATCCTCCTGCTCTCCTGGAGTCAGGGGCTTTGGCCTTAAGAAAGAGATATCAGGTGTCTGGCTATTTCTGAAGTGGACTTCAATATAATCCGGCCTTTCCTCAATCACGTGGCAGTTACGCTGAGCATGATGGGATTGGGATCTATCATAGCTGATTGGAACATTTACTTGGGACCAAATTACCCTCTTTGATAAAATCAATGATTGGATTTAACCTTTTGAGAAGGTCCATTCCAATAATTAGGCGATTTTGGGGCAGATCCACAATAAGCGTTGGATGCCGAATTACTTTATTCCCCAATTTAGCTGTGCCCAGAACTTTCAGAGATGTGCCACTCACACTCACTAGATTAGCATTAGATTTATCTAATCTAGGCTTCCTGGAGGACAGTTCTTGGACCTGTTCAAAATAATGAGCTGATATTAACGTAACTTGGCTTCCACTGTCTAGCAAGGACAGAATATGTGGTAAATTATCTTGTAATTCGACATTCAAATAATATCGGTCTTCAATGCTATGCAATTTACAGAGAAATTTAGAGTGAGATATGAAATTAGGTTTTGGACAGATTTTACCGACTGATTTTGCTCTCTCAAACGTGCTTTTGGCAGCTGTGCTGTCCTTCTCGGATCCAGTCTTCTCAGCTTGCTCGCACCTAGTCTGGGGAGATAAAATACATTTTCCTTCTCTTTGCAGGGAAGGGTTTAAATCATCAACCATACAAACATTTGTATTAATCATTTCATCATCACTTTCTGGTAAATTGTCATGGATACTGGTTACTTCATCAGAAACCTCATCTAGTCACTGGTTGGGTGGGGCTGCAGGTGTTACATCGCTTACAACCTGACCAGGGTTATTTCCAGTCATTAACTGAGTGATCTGATCCAGTGATCTGATCCAGTGTGTGTGGGCGTTTGGCGGTTTGTGAGTACTAAGTGCAATGCGCTGGGCTCCTTACCTCCCAATGTCTATGCACATTGGAGAAGTGAAGTCTGCATAACGAGAGATACATATTATATCTCTGTTGCGGCTACGCTATCCCTTTCTGGATACATACCTGCTTTTAAGACATTTAAGCCTTGTCTGTACACTCGTACCGTGTACAGACAATAACTGAATGTCTCCGCAGATATATGTCACAAATCCATAAGAAAAGTAGACTGATCTTCACTAGATGCTGATCACTCTGAGCAGTATCTGAATGGGGTCCATACTGACAGTAATGGGGATGGTCGGACAAACATGGCTGACGGGGACCATGGAGATGACTCAGGGATGAGTTGTGTACAGGGGGCCGGTCGGTCATTCTAGTCCACTCCCCTGTCCTTTTGATATGTAAATGTCATTACTGGGCAAACTGGTTTTCTGTTGTACAGCCAGTGGGCCACTGGGCGTTGTGCTATTTGTGTATTAAATTAAGCTGACCAAGAGTCACATGGACACTTGGGCAGATGAACTCCAGCTAGAAACAACGTGTGTGTGTGGCTTTTTCTGGGTGAGGATGCAGAAGACCACAGCAGAGTCTCTGGGTCTCCTTGCTGGGAGCGTTCAGGTAAGTAACTCAGGGATAGCAGAGAGCTGCTTGTAAGTGCAGAGGATCAAACTACATTAGGGAATTGATAGTAGATTAATTTGTACGACATTATGGCGAGTCAGGTAAACAAGGAACCAACAGATTTTTCCTCTGCACAGTAGAAAAAAGGAGAGAGAGGAAGTAAATTGTAATTTTGTCTCCTGCGTCGAGGAAATTTCTGCTTGGTAAAAGAATGATTTTGCTCGTTTTTTGTAAGAACGAGGTAAGTAATTTTCTGTTTTGTAGTTTTTGGTGGATCTGAGCTGATTGTACAGAGACTGTATGGTGAGATTGTGACGTGTGTGCTGACTTGTACAGGGTATCATTTTTGTTGTAACTTCTGTTTGTGTAACTTTTATGTTTGTAAGAGGTGATTTTGGTTTGTAGAGGCAGAATTTTGTTTTAATGTTTGTACAGGAGAAACGGCATTTAGAGGATTTTTATACTGTTAGCCTGTAAATCAGAGGTTTTCGGGGGTGGGTGCTCTGTTTTCGGGGGTGGGGCACAGGGAATAGAGAAACTGTTTTGTTTAATTTGGTTTCTCTATTGCTGGATTTTGGAGACACCATCTTGGTCTTCCTTTGTGTGCCCAGACATGTGCTTTTGTCGGCCATCTTTGATTACTTCTCTGTGAAGAACATGTGCTTTGGCAGCCATCTTGGTTAGTTTGGTGCTGCAGGTTTTTAACAAGGAATTCAGTTTTAGATGGAGCTGGTTCACTTTTAGGTTTGGTGTCTATGGAAAGCGATTCGTTTGTTTTTGCCTCAAATGTTTGTTTTTGTCCTGAAGTTATTTTTGTTTTGTTTTGTAACTTTTCTATGTACAGCTTGATTTTGTTATAAGTTTTGTGCTGGATATCGGTTGAGTGTTCGGTTATGTTATAGCCCAGTGACCAGCCTGATAGGGGAATCATTGTGTGATGGTTAATGATTCTGCTTAATGTTTGTATATCTGTGGCTGTTACACTGAAATTGTAGAATTGTTCGGCATAGTTAATACGGGTGTAGCGCTCACTCCCGAAGGAGCCGCTGAAATTAAACCTCGGGTCAGTCTCCCCGCACTAGGGAATAAATATACTCCAGCACCTTTCTGGATTTTATAAATTATACAGTTTACTTGAATAAATGGCATATAATGAATGACACGGTTTTCGTATATATATCTACAGTACTTCGTAATGCGGTAAACGCGCAGCGGAAAAGAAATACGAGGTTTCGTAATTCGAGAAACGCGCAGCGGAAAAGAGTAATGAAAAACGTATCTTTAACCCCTTTTTTGTGATTGGGGAGTGAGTCCTGCACAGGTTAAGTCCCGGAATGTAAGTGTGTATGTGTGTTGCGGTACCCAGGTACTATTCAACTGGCCAGTGAAATTGCTTAAGAGATGTCTTTGACTAGTCAAGTTGGGGCCCTGTGGGTTTTGGAAACCAACAGCAGCGTGCTTTACTTGAGTTTTACAACGGCCTGGAAGGCCTCTCACCCATCCGCCAGATACTTGAGGCTCCGCTGACCCAGGACGTCTCTCCGCTCGATATTGACTGGGGTTACTTGCTTCTGGATCCGCTGTCTGGCTTTCTTCACCGGCCTCGAATTGTCCAGCTTACCGCCTGCTCTCCCGGTCCGATCGATCTGCGGTACTCCTCACTCGGGGTCCTCCGCTTCCTCTCTAGCCGCTTGGGTAATCTGGTGGATCACTGGGTCTTCTTCGGGAATACTGATAACCCGATCTGTGTCTCTGTTAGGCCGCACCTGCGCTCCGGCCTGGTCACTGTTACTCTCTGCAGCACTGTGTCTTGTCTCTCTCACTCCCTGGCGCGCTCTGCCTGCTCTCTCCACGAGGCTCAGGATGTAAGGGTCTGTGTCCCACCCACTTTCTGTGTCCGTTCCCAAAGCATGCCGGGAAATGTAGTCCCAATGTAATATTCAGTGTCTCACATTGCGCTTGTCTCCCTCCGGTGGCTAAAAATAGGTACTGCCACAACAAGGATTTAACCACAGCGCTACACTCTCCCCCTCCTAGAACTCTTGGGTCTCTTCAAGGAGGTACAACAGTTACATTACATTTCAACACAGTTTAGGCAACATATACAGGCTCAGCAGTAAGCATACAGTGGGTTATATACATTTCTTCAAGTTGACTCATACTTTGGGCTACCTCAGCTAACATAGTAGACACTTCGGGCAACCTTCGCACTGTGGTGACGGCCTCTTCAGTGCTATGTCCTGGTGAGTCGTAGGTGAGTCGCTGGGGCGGTCGAACAGAGCGTTTTGGTTCTGGCTCAATCAGTTCCTCTTCAGGTGAAAGTACTATAGGCGCTGGCTCAGTCCTTCTTTCTACCACTGGAGCAGACACCTCTTCGGAGTATGATCCCTCCAGTGAAGGCATAGAACTGTAGTCAAAAGATTCAGCTTCAGGAACTACAGGGATTGCAATAGTCTCAGGAACTTCTAACTGAAATTCAGGAGCTTCAGGCCTCAAATTACTTTCCCACTGTTCAGGAACCGCGATAACCTCTTCAGGTTCCGGTGATCGCATCCAGTCCAGATAAAAACTCTCTTCCTCACTGTCCCTTTCGCTCTCTTCGACAACCCGGGTCTGTTGGGACCGAGTAACCTGGCACACGTGGAGCAGGCGGATTCGGCAGAGGAAGTTCGTCCCCAACTGGCATCCTCACAGCCTCTCTCAAAGGTAACAAATGATTCCGGTGCCAGTTCTTAAAAGACCCAGCCTTTCCATCCGGCCAGATTTGATACACCGGCAGGCCCGGCAGTTGCTTGCAGACAATGTAGACTTGAGAACTCCATCTATCAACCAACTTTTGCCTCGCAGCAGCACCCAAGTTCTTCAACAAAACCCTATCACCAGGTTGCAGATCCTGCAGATCCTCACTGAGCTTGCTCACAAGGGTTTGAGGTGGTCTACTTTTAAGTGGGCTATTTTCAAGTGGAGTTAAAAACAGGAATTCTACCTGTACTGGTCTGGTTTGTATCTTTAGAGGGAGAGAAAGCTCTGGTTTATTTGTCAATTTAATTTCTCTTTTTTTTTTTTTTCTGCTGGTTTTTTTTTTTCTGTTGTGCTTTTTGGTTGTTTTTTTTCCCTGGGTGGCTGGTGACTTGTTAATTGGGGGCGTGTAGCCTGTCAGGTGATTTCACTTGTATGGCTACATAATCTCAATGGCAACTCACTGAGCTTGCTCACAAGGGTTTGAGGTGGTCTACTTTTAAGTGGGCTATTTTCAAGTGGAGTTAAAAACAGGAGTTTAAATAACAGGTATCAATTGTTGTTTATATATTTTTTGTCTTGTTTTGGGTATGAGTGTTAGCAAGCTTGAAGGTTTGACCCAGTGCACATCCTGCTGCATGTCTGGAGGAATCCTTCCAGGGTCCATATCTCTGTAGCAAGTGTGAACGTGTAGCTCTTCTGGAAGCTCATATTGGAGATCTGGAAGGGCAAATCGTAACGCTGAGGCAGATTGACAATCTTGAAAGGAGCGGCTTCTCACGGAGCAAAGTATAGCTGAGGAATCTAGGGGTGTGGGAGGAGTGGAGTTAACCGGGGAACAGGTTGGTAGCTGGGTGTCAGTGACACGTGGTAGCAGGGGGGGAGGGAAGAGGAAAAGGTTGGCTAGTCCTGATCTTGCGCACACCAACAGATTTGCCCCCTTGAGCGAAGATGTTGGGTGCAGCAGCTCAGGTGTAGCAGTACTGGAGGCTGCTCCCTCTAACAGCCGGGGGATCAGCCCACCAAGTAAGGGAGGGATAAAGAGGGCAAGTAAGCCTAGACAGGTTGTGGTGGTAGGGGACTCTATTATTAAGAGAGTAGACAGGGTAATCTGTCGCGCTGATCGCCTTAACCGGACAGTTTGCTGTCTGCCGGGTGCCCGTGTTAGGCATGTGGTTGACATAGTTGATAGATTATTGGGAGGGGCTGGAGATGACCCAGCTGTCATGGTCCATATTGGTACCAATGACAAAGTAAGCGGAAGATGGAAGGACCTGAAGAATGATTTCAGGGAATTAGGAAGTAAACTGAAGAAGAGGTCCTCCAAGGTAGTATTTTCTGAGATCCTACCTGTGCCACGTGCTACAGTGGAAAGGCAGCGGGAGATTAGGGAGGTCAATGCGTGGCTTAAAGCTTGGTGCAGGAAGGAGGGCTTTGGGTTTTTAGAGCACTGGGCTCATTTTGCACTGGGGTACAATCTGTATAGTCGTGATAGATTGCACCTGAATGGAAGAGGGTCTGCTGTGCTAGGGGAGAGGATGGTTAAAAGGTTGGAGGAGACTTTAAACTAGTGGAAGGGGGGAGGGATACAGTATCTTACAAAATGGAGACAGAGCAGATAGCGGAAGGGTTTCAGTTCAGACTAAGGGGGATGGAGTCGGGGGGATGGGTAATGTAAGAACAGTGGAGGCATGTAATGTAAAGTCACATTCAGCATGTGTGGGTAGAGACAACATTAAATGTATGCTGCTAATGCAAGGAGCCTTAATAACAAGATGGGGGAACTAGAGGTAATAGCATACACTAAGCAATACGACATTATAGGAATAACAGAAACGTGGTGGGACGAAACGCATGACTGGGCTGTAAACTTAAACGGTTATACATTGTTTAGAAAGGATAGGAAACATAAGAAAGGGGGTGGAGTGTGTTTATATGTAAATCAGGATTTAAAGCCTAATATTACACAACTGGTAAGCGATGAGGGAAATGTGGAATCCTTATGGGTAAATATTTCATTGGGGAATAAACAGGGAAGTCAACTATTGGTTGGCATATGCTATAAACCACCTAATATAGATAATGGTGAGGAAGAACAACTGTTAGAGCAAATTAGGAAGGCTGCACATCTTGGTAGCACTTTAATTATTGGAATTTTAATTACCCGGACATTAATTGGGATAGTGGGACTAGTAATTCAGCAAAGGGAATCCGGTTCCTGAACATTTTAAATGATACCTTCATGTCACAACTGGTAGAAACACCAACTAGAGAGGATAACTGTCTGGACCTGGTTATAACAAATAATGTGGATCTTTTCTCAAATATTAATGTAAAAGAACAGTTGGGAAACAGTGACCATAACATGGTGACTTTTGAAATAAACTCAAAAAAACACATTCATAAGGGGCAGCTAAAACATATAATTTTAAAAAGGCCAACTTTATTAAAATAAAGGAAGCTCTCAATGTCATTGACTGGCAGAAACCCTTTCACGGGAAAAACGCTGAGGATAAGTGGAATATCTTTAAACTAACACTAGAAAAGTACACGTCACAATATATTCCACTGGTTAATAAATATAAAAGAAACAGACTGAAACCAGTGTGGCTTAGTAGGAAGGTAACTAAGGAAATGGAAAATAAAAAGAAGGCATTTAAAGCTTTTAAATCTGATAAATCTGAGGCATCCTATAAAGCATATAGGGCAGCCAATAAAGCATGTAAAAATGCGATTAGATGGGCTAAACTAGAAAATGAAAAAGAAATAGCCAAAGAGAGCAAGACCAACCCTAAAAGATTCTTTAGGTACATAAATTCTAAAAAACCCAAGAGTGAAAATGTAGGTTCACTAAAATCTGAGTCAGGGCTATTGTTAACTGAAGATCAGGATAAGGCAGAAATTTTAAATGATTATTTTTCTTCAGTATTTATCAAAGAGAAACCTATAACAGGAGACATGAAATTCATTAATAAAAACTTACTAATACAAAGTGACTGGTTGACTCAGGACAAGGTTTTACACAAATTAAACAATGTGAATGTTAATAAAGCCCCAGGGCCAGATGGAATTCACCCGCGAGTACTAAGAGAGCTATGTGTTGAAATATGTAAACCTCTGTTCTTAATCTTTCAAGATTCTTTTCTTTCAGGAATAGTACCAGAGGATTGGAGAAAAGCTGACGTGGTCCCTATATTTAAGAAAGGTTTACAATTTGTGCCTGGGAATTATAGACCTGTGAGCTTAACATCTGTGGCTGGGAAAGTATTTGAGGGGTTACTAAGGAATTCAGGAATTTATTGGGAGGTATAATGTAATTGGCAAAAATCAGCATGGTTTCATGAAACACAGATCATGTCAGACTAACCTAATTACGTTCTATGAGGAAGTAAGTAGAAGTATAGATCAGGGGGTCGCAGTGGATGTGATTTACTTAGATTTTGCCAAAGCTTTCGACACAGTTCCACACAAAAGGTTACTATTTAAATTAAGAAAAAATGGTCTAGATGAAAATACTTGTTCTTGGATAGAAAACTGGCTAAAAGATAGGGTACAGAGAGTGGTCATAAATGGTACATTTTCTTTTTTTTTATTTTTTATTTTTTTTATTTTATTTTTAAATTTTTATTTTGTAAATAAATCAGCTTACAGTTACATATCAAAGTGAGGGTCACTCAAAACTGTCATCATAGGTACAGCATAAGGAAAATAATAAACGTCCCCAGATAGGGGGGTCTCAGCTGAACATAGCGATCAAAGGGGGGGAAGGGGGGGAAAAATAATAAACGTCCCCAAATAGGGGGTTCTCAGCGGAACATGGCGATCAAGGGGGGGGGGAAGGGGGGAAAAATAATAAACGTCCCCAGATGGGGGGGGGGTCCTCAGCGGAACAGAGCGATCAAAGGGGGGAAGGGGGGAAAATAATAAACGTCCCCAAAGAGGGGGTTCTCAGCGGAACATAGCGATCAAAGGAGGGAAGGGGGGAAAAATAATAAACATCCCCAGATAGGGGGTTCTCAGCGGACATAGCAAACAAAAGGGGGAAGGGGAGAAAAATAATATACGTCCCCAAATAGGGGGTCCTCAGCGGAACATAGCAATCAAGGGGGGAAGGGGAGAAAAATAATAAACTTCCCCAAATAGGGGGGGGGGGTTCTTAGCGAAACATAGCAATCAAGGGGAAAGGTCAGGGGTGGGAGGTGTAGAACAACTTTCAGTCTTCAGCGAAAAAACGACAAAAAACGACAAAAAAGATCTACAACAATCAGGAAAAATCCAGAGAACTCGAACTTATGCAGAAAAATGCAGTGGAAGGGGAATGATAGTCCTCAATCCGGTTGCAACTCCAGTGGATCCGGCGACAGTCCCGCCGCTGCAAGATCAGTCCAGGCCATCGAGGGATCGGTGATCGTATAGGCTAAGTTGGCATGCGTCACTACCAGTGAGCCCGCCAAGCCCCATCTGTAGCGAATCCCTTTGCGGCGAAGGGTAGTTGTCACGTCCCGAAATCGTCGGCGAGCCAGCAGGGTCTGGAACGGGAGGTCATGGTACAGTGCTAGCGTAGAGCCCTCAAAATGCACGGGGTCCCGTGCGCCAGGAGTATTCATAAGCTTCACTTTAAAGGCAACATCTCGGAACGCCACTACCACATCTCCAGGTGTCCCCGTGGGGGTCGCCGCTGGTCGTCGTGTCCGGAATGTCGACCCAACCACCCCAGGAGTATCCGGAGGGAGTCCAGAAACCTGTAGGGCCATGCGGGCAACATAAGGCGACAACTCTGCTGTCGAGACCGAAGCTGGGATTCCTCTGACCCTGATATTACGGCGACGATGTCGTGTTTCTAGTATCTCCACGGAGCGGGTCAGGGCCTCAACCTGGGAGCTAAGGGCTGTAACTCGATCGGTCAGGTGAGTTTGCTCCGTCTGTACTTCGATGGTCTTCGCCTGTACCTCCGTTACCTGCGCACGCACCACGTCAACTTCTGCTCGGACCGCTGCCACCTCAGGTTTCCAAATCTCCCGTATTTCCCGCAGCTCATCCAGGATCCTACGAAGGTCGCCTTTCGTGGAGGGGAGGTGTTCATCTTCTTCTCGGATCCGTGTCCCATCAGAGACAGTGCATGGGTCAACAGTCCCAACTCCTTCCGCGGGCATTCGGGGCCTCGGTCTCCAACCCGGCTGTCGGTCCGAGGCTAAGCTATTATCAGCGGAGAGCCAGCACTCCTCTGCCGAATCCCCGTCTGAAACTTCTGGCGCGGCCAGCGAGGTTCCCGAGGGTGCTGTCAGCGCTGCTTTGCGTTTTTTCTGCGCTCGTTTTTTCGCAGCTGCGGAGAGGGGTCGCGTGTCTAGTACCTGGGACTCCGGTGTGATCCATGTCATCCCAACAGTACCTCCACGAGGCCAGGAGGAGCCGTCATCGTCCCCAGATGAATCATAACCAGGAGGGAGGGAGAGGGAGAGTGCCGCCCGCCTGGAAGCAGACCCACCCGGCATAGAGTCCCTGATGTCTCGCTGGCGTGATCCCCCCTTCTGTGTCCGGCTGTTAGGCATGTCTGGGTATGGGCTGGCTCAGAGAATGCGACCGCCTGCTGCCACGTGTCCAAACGCTCCTCTCACCACCTTTTTCCCCTTTCTGTCCTTCACTCTTTTGTTGTTTTTATGGTTTTGAGGGGTAATCCGTTGAGCCTGCAGCGGCGGGGACTGCCCCCGTCTCAGAGTGGGGTACGTAAGGAGTCTAGCGCCAGAGACGCTCCGTAAGAGGGGGTGTTGGGTGCGAGTGACTCTGTCCCCGAGACTCACAGTGGCGCCGATCGTCGGGGCGTCTTTTCCCCTTTCCCCAGGAGTTCCCGAGGGGGTCTCAATTGCGGGCCGCCGCACGAGGCGCCGGTATGTGCGGGTCCCGGGTGGTGCGTGGGGAACGTCTTGCGGAGCGGGGGGGGAGAGGTGGTGTCTCTCTGTGTGGAGGCTTACCCCTGGTGGTCGGCAGTGCCGTGTGCTGGCCGGTGAAGTCCGGTGGGATCCTCTGCTGCGACCCCGGAAATGAAAGCCCACGAGGCGCCTCCTTTGTGTCGGTTCTTACCCCGAGGGTTGCCTCAATGTTTGCGGTCCGACTCCTGAGAGCTTCAATCGGCGCAGCCGAAGTATTCCCCGGCCTAGGCTCCCCACGTGGTGTAGGCCTCTGTTCTTCCGGCGGCACCTCTCCCGCGACCTAGGTCTCCACGTCGCTCTGATCGGCTCCACCGTGACCCCGGGGGAGAGGTGTAGACTGTTGGCTCCGGTGGGGTGGTAAAATTTGCTTTTATAAGCGGGTTAGTGCGATGTTTGGTGGGAGCTCTTCCCAGGCACGTCCGCTCTGTTCGGCGCCAAGCCACGCCCCCAAATGGTACATTTTCAAGATGGACACCAGTGGTAAGTGGTGTCCCTCAGGGGTCTGTTATAGGACCAATACTATTCAATTTATTTATAAATGACCTTGAGATAGGCATTGAAAGTCATGTATCAGTGTTTGCAGATGACACAAAGCTAGGAAAAGTAATACAATGTGAGCAGGATGTTACTTCGCTGCAGAGGGATTTAGATAGATTGGGGGACTGGGCATTTAAATGGCAGATGAAATTTAATGTAGATAAATGCAAAGTTATGCACTTTGGAGTGAAGAACACACAAGTAATTTATACCCTAAATGGTACGGAGTTAGGGAAATCCAAGCAGGAGAAGGATTTGGGAATAATCATAGACTTCAAACTAAGTAACAATGTGCAATGTCAAACAGCAGCCGCCAAGGCCAGCAAAGTACTGGCATGCATTAAAAGGGGAGTTCACTCACGGGATGAAAACATCATTTTGCCTCTGTATAAATCAATGGTCAGGCTGCACCTTGAATATGCCGTGCAAGTTTGGGCACCTGTCTTAAAAAAAGATATTATATCGCTAGAAAAAGTGCAGAGACGGGCAACTAAATTAATAAGGGGGATGGAAGGGTTAAGTTATGAGGAAAGACTAACAAGCTTAAACCTGTTTAGTTTAGAGAAAAGGCGCCTTAGAGGGGATCTGATAACCTTATATAAATATATACGGGGCCATTATCAACCATTGTCTGATAACCTATTCATTAACAGGACTATACACAGGACAAGGGGTCATCCATTTAGACTGGAAGAAAGAAAATTTAGGTTAAAGCATAGGAAGGGTTATTTTACGGTGAGAAACAATAAAGCTGTGGAATTCTCTGCCTGTTGAGGTGGTTGGGTCAGAGTCTGTACAGACTTTAAAAAACGACTGGATGACTTCCTGCAGACACAGAATATTAAGGGTTATAATATTTAAATATGTGGGTAAAAGCTTCTTGATCCAAGGAGAAATCTGACGCCATTCTGGGGTCAAGAAGGAATTTTTTCCCAGTATGTTGCATATTGGCAAGCATTTCAGACTGGGTTTTTTGCCTTCTTTTGGATCAACAGCAGTAGGTTATGTGGGAGAGGCTGAACCCGATGGACGCATGTCTTTTTTCAGCCTATATAACTATGTAACTATGTAACTATGTAACTATGTATCCGAACTTTTAAGTCATAGTTCCTTTTGTTCCTTTGCTCCCTGTTTCCTGAGGTCAAACGGCCCTGTTCAAACGCAGAGGCCAGATTCTTTCGAAGTCTATCCACGTAATTTCTATGGGAAGCTACCGACGTCTGGTCTAGAGATAACCCAAACGCCAAATCAACCGGCAGTCGAGCTTCTCTTCCGAACATAAGACGGTACGGTGAGTATCCAGTGGCGTCACTCTCCGTACTGTTATATGCATGCACCAGAGTAGCTATGTGACGACTCCAACTCTGCTTCTCTGTGTTTGACAATGTCCCCAGCATATTTAGCAGCGTGCGATTAAACCTTTCAGGCTGAGCATCACCTTGAGGGTGATATGGTGTAGTTCGGGTCTTTTGGAATCCCAACAGTTCCAACAATTGCCCAACAAGTCGGCTTTCAAAGTCTCTACCCTGATCAGAGTGTATTCTCCTTGGTAGGCCGTAGTGGACAAAGAACTTCTCCATTAGAACCTTGGCTACTGTCGGAGCGCGTTGGTCTTTCGTGGAAAAAGCTTGGGCATAACGGGTGAAGTGATCAGTCACTATTAGAATATAACCCAGGACATGCTTGAAAACGAGAGAAATCTCAATGTATCCTTCCTGGTAAAATCCTTTATAAATAAATAAATAAATAAATATTCCCTCGCCCACTAGCATCCGGCTCTAAGCACAAGAAGAACTGTCAATAAAGAATACAACCTTAAAATTATTGATAGGTAGCTTGAAAGGCACAGCCCTCTATATGAGTAGACTCCAAATGCTAGAAGGGTGAAAACACTTGCATAGCGTAATACTGTAAAAACATTTATTGCTATATGTAAAAGCAAAGAGCCACTCACAAACAGCGTGGCACACATAAACAAATAGGTGTGCAAATAGGCATTTTAAACATCTTAATAGTCACCGCCGCCGGGATGCGTTCTGTCCTTAGAATGGAGACTCCTGGCCAGGGTGAACTCCAGAGGGGCCGATTCAATGTCCAGTGTGGTAGATCACAAAAGTTCTAACAGACCGCCAGGATCAGTAAACTGGAAAAATCGAGCTCCTCTTCTGATGATGGACAGCAGGCCGGCGAAGATGTAACAAATTACAAGCACAGATCAGCTCGACATGTTTCGTCCATAGGACTTAATCATGAGCTGATCTGTGTACAACGAACAAAAGTACTTATACATCCTTCATAATAGAGGAGATAGAAAACACCTGTGGAGTCCGGCAGGGGTGAACGTCACCGGCAGCCTCCACAGAGCGCTGCGGAAATGACGTCACCACCCCCGGTTCTCCATCTTGCTTAAGGGCAAAAACACATCCCAGCATTATACAAGAAAGGGCAAGCTCGCACATAATGGACAAACGGCGATAGAGGAACCTAAAACAAAAAGCAACAGGCAGAAAAACGGCAGAAACATAAAATACAAATGCATTAAGGATGGGTTTGACGCCCTTTCCATAAAAGTACCCATTAAAAGAATTATAAAAATCAAAATACAATTATATATAAAAACCGGATGGGCTATGAACAATACTAGCAATAAGTCAGATTATAAACAAGACAGGAGATCAATATCTACATTAAGGCCTGGCGGCTTAAGAGTATCCATATAAAAAATCCACTTAGTTTCTGCTTGGGACAGAGCCTTAGCTCCATCACCTCCCCTCCAATTTAGTTTAACCTTTTCAATCCCTAGCCAACTAAATGTAGCAAAACTAAAGAGTGGACACTTACAACAGTGTCGAGATACACTGTGTTTGTCACTACATTTTCGAATGTTGTAAAAGTGTTCATAAATACGCTCTTTTAGCTTGCGTTTCGTTTTCCCAATATATTGGGCCCCACATCCACACTGAAGGAGATATATTACGTTGGTGGTGTTACAATTAATGAACTCCTTTATATGATATTCCTTTCCAGTGCGTATACTCTTAAATTGATCTACTTTAGCTTTGAGGTCTCTACACATAGAACACATTTTACATTTAAAAAAACCTTTGGGTCTATTGAGCAGAGGATGCAGGTTTAATTCTTTATTATTTTCCAAAGGTAGAAAGCTTGGAGCCAAGGAGTTTTTGACTGAATTAGCTTTTCTGTATATCACGCGTGGAAACGCTGGTAGGTGTTTAGATAGGATTTGGTCATTCTGAAGGACAGGCCAACATCTGGATAGGGCTTTCTCAATATCCCTACTTCTCCCATTAAATTTTGTGAGAAAAGCAAATTCCCATTTCGTTTGGTTGTTTTGATTTTTATGGGACTTAGGTTTACGTTGCAGTAAATTGGATCTATCAATACCTTTAATTTCTTCCAAGCTTTTCTCAACTAAAGAGTTGGGGTATTGTTTATAACAAAATTTTTGAGAGAGCTCTTTACTTTGGACAGTAAAATCTGACATATTGGTACAATTCCGACGAATTCGTCCAAATTGATTTTTTGGATATTGTTAAGCCACTTTTTGTGGTGGCAGCTGTTATAATTAATATAAGAGTTTTTATCCGTCGGCTTAAAGAAGGTTTTGGTACAAAAGTTGGTGTCTGTAATAAAAATGTTTAAATCCAAAAAGTTTAGAGTACGATCTCCCACCTCAATGGTGAATTTAAGATCCATATTGTTAGCATTAACATAATTAAAGAACCTGTCTAGATCTTCCCTACCTCCCTCCCATATAAAAAATATATCGTCTATAAAACGACGCCAGAGTGCCAAGTTTGCCCTAAAGGGATTGTTTTCCCATATTGCCTCTTGCTCCCAATGGGCCACAAATATATTAGCATACCCCGGGGCAAACTTGGCACCCATAGCTGTTCCTGTTTTCTGAACGTAAAATTTATTTTGAAACCCAAAGAAGTTATGGGTTAGGCAGAAACGAATAGCCTCACATAGAAAATTCCTTTGTTTGCTCCCGATCTCTGGATCTTCTTCTAATCTTTTATAGACCGCCAGAAGGCCCTTCTCATGCTCTATAACTGTATATAGAGATGTAACATCTAGACTAGCTAGAATGTAGGTCTCCTTCCACTGTAAGCCCTGTAGGACCTCCATAAAGTGTCCTGTATCTTTTATATAGGATGGGGCCAGGGGGACATATTTTTGTAGGAAACTGTCGATGTATTCCGATAAATTAGCTGTGAGTGACCCAATACCACTGATAATGGGTCGACCTGGAGGGGATATCAATGATTTGTGTATTTTAGGATTATGGTACAGGATAGCCAGTCTCGGAAAAGGGGTAAAGAGGAAGTCAAACTCCTCTTTAGATAGTATACCTTCGGCCAAACCACCTTCAAGCAATATCCCTATCTGTTTGAGGTATTCTTTTGTAGGGTTCTCTGTAAGTAACTGATAGGTCTCTTTATCAGACAAGATTCTCTCAGCCTCTTTGACGTAATCTGCCCTATTTTGAATAATTATCCCCCCTCCCTTATCGGCCTGTCTGAATACTAGATCTTTCTTAGCTTGGAGCTTATTTAGGGCCTCTCTTTCTTTCCTATTAAGGTTAAACTCTAGATGTTTCTTTCTCTGGTTCTTTTTTATGTTAATTTCTCTAAATTCTTCCTCCAACATATCCCCAAATACTTTAATATTATTAACTTTTTCCCAGGTCGGGAAGAAGGTAGATTTCCGTTTGAATTTGGTGTGGGGAAGAACTTCTTGTATATCTGTCTCAACTATAGGGGATACCTCTAGTTTAGACGATTCTTCCTTTTTGTAGAAGAATTTCTTAATAGATAATTTTCGTAAAAATCTCTGCAAGTCTAAGAAAAGTGCAAAATCATTAGGTTCTTTTGTAGGTGCAAACTTTAAACCTTTGTTGAGTAGAGAAATTTCCGACTCATCCAAAACCACGTTGGACAAATTGAAAATACCTGCCTGGAGTTCCCTTGATTTATGGTTTTTAGTTTGATTATTGATAAAGGCTAAACTTCCTCTCTCCTCCTTTTGAGAGGGGAGTTTATTTCTCGTAGAGGGGAATACCTGTTCCTGTCTTGCCATCTCCCCCTTTTTAACATACTGTTGGGGGGTCCTAAATCTAAAAAAATTTTTTGAGTATGTATTAAAGGTCCATCTTTATTATAAGAATACTTATTTATATATGAATCATTTTCAGCAAATCTATCTTTGTTGTGGCCATAACCTCTTTCTCGGTTTTGATAGTGATCACGAGTCTGTCTTTCATCTTGTCTCTGATTGTCCATTCTTCTATTGAACTTGCTATGAAATTTATGATTAGATTGATAGTTTTCTCTTCTTTTTAAATCTTGTCCGTTACTCTCCCTAATATTGGGAATATCATTTTTAGTAGTGTTTAGATCCCGAACTTTTTCCTTGTTATACTGGGCATTATTTCTATTACCATTAGGGGGGCGAGACCTAGAGCGATCTCCAAAATGAGTTCTGGAGTTTCTTTTATAGGACCTGGACCGAACATTGCCTCTATTGAGGTTTACCAAAAAGGGTTTTCCATACATATAATCTAGTTTATCTCTAGACATTTTCTTTTTCTTGTTGTCTACTATGATCTCATCTAATTTCTCGATTTTCATCTGCAGCTCTATTTGTTTATGTGTGCCACGCTGTTTGTGAGTGGCTCTTTGTTTTTACATATAGCAATAAATGTTTTTACAGTATTACGCTATGCAAGTGTTTTCACCCTTCTAGCATTTGGAGTCTACTCATATAGAGAGGGCTGTGCCTTTCAAGCTACCTATCAATAATTTTAAGGTTGTATTCTTTATTGACAGTTCTTTTTGATTCCATACTCTTTTTATTAGCACGCTGTGGTGAGATAGTGCGGTGAACTGTTTCTAATTATATTGCTGTTTGGTTATACTTCACTTTTTTTATTTTCTGTATAGCTATATTCTCCACTGTAAAGTATATTTCCCTTCAGCTCCCACTATGTCTTATTGTAGACTTATGACTGCGGATCTTAGAGAATCAAGAAAAAGACGCTTGGATAATATTTTCTCTGAGAATGCGAAATACGCAGCAGTGATTACACCTATCCAGCCCTCCTTACTATTTGTTAAATTGGAGAGACTGGCAGAAAAAGAAAATAAAAAATGGTGGGAAATAGTATTTCTAGAACAATATTTAAAAACACGTATTGTGCCTAGAGGTTAAGGATCCAAAAACACCAGCTTTTGGACTAGAAAAAAAGAGTTTATGGGCAAATGGTCTGACATCTTGGAGGAATGCTCCTTTCATTTGATGGAACTATTAGTTCATTTCCACAATGATACTATGAAAAATATAGAGATGGAGACCAAGATTTAGAGGAAGACATTAGTAAAAACTTTGAGACGAAACCATACAGGAAAAAAATATAGAGCTGCAGATGAAAATCGAGAAATTAGATGAGATCATAGTAGACAACAAGAAAAAGAAAATGTCTAGAGATAAACTAGATTATATGTATGGAAAACCCTTTTTGGTAAACCTCAATAGAGGCAATGTTCGGTCCAGGTCCTATAAAAGAAACTCCAGAACTCATTTTGGAGATCGCTCTAGGTCTCGCCCCCCTAATGGTAATAGAAATAATGCCCAGTATAACAAGGAAAAAGTTCGGGATCTAAACACTACTAAAAATGATATTCCCAATATTAGGGAGAGTAACGGACAAGATTTAAAAAGAAGAGAAAACTATCAATCTAATCATAAATTTCATAGCAAGTTCAATAGAAGAATGGACAATCAGAGACAAGATGAAAGACAGACTCGTGATCACTATCAAAACCGAGAAAGAGGTTATGGCCACAACAAAGATAGATTTGCTGAAAATGATTCATATATAAATAAGTATTCTTATAATAAAGATGGACCTTTAATACATACTCAAAAAATTTTTTAGATTTAGGACCCCCCAACAGTATGTTAAAAAGGGGGAGATGGCAAGACAGGAACAGGTATTCCCCTCTACGAGAAATAAACTCCCCTCTCAAAAGGAGGAGAGAGGAAGTTTAGCCTTTATCAATAATCAAACTAAAAACCATAAATCAAGGGAACTCCAGGCAGGTATTTTCAATTTGTCCAACGTGGTTTTGGATGAGTCGGAAATTTCTCTACTCAACAAAGGTTTAAAGTTTGCACCTACAAAAGAACCTAATGATTTTGCACTTTTCTTAGACTTGCAGAGATTTTTACGAAAATTATCTATTAAGAAATTCTTCTACAAAAAGGAAGAATCGTCTAAACTAGAGGTATCCCCTATAGTTGAGACAGATATACAAGAAGTTCTTCCCCACACCAAATTCAAACGGAAATCTACCTTCTTCCCGACCTGGGAAAAAGTTAATAATATTAAAGTATTTGGGGATATGTTGGAGGAAGAATTTAGAGAAATTAACATAAAAAAGAACCAGAGAAAGAAACATCTAGAGTTTAACCTTAATAGGAAAGAAAGAGAGGCCCTAAATAAGCTCCAAGCTAAGAAAGATCTAGTATTCAGACAGGCCGATAAGGGAGGGGGGATAATTATTCAAAATAGGGCAGATTACGTCAAAGAGGCTGAGAGAATCTTGTCTGATAAAGAGACCTATCAGTTACTTACAGAGAACCCTACAAAAGAATACCTCAAACAGATAGGGATATTGCTTGAAGGTGGTTTGGCCGAAGGTATACTATCTAAAGAGGAGTTTGACTTCCTCTTTACCCCTTTTCCGAGACTGGCTATCCTGTACCATAATCCTAAAATACACAAATCATTGATATCCCCTCCAGGTCGACCCATTATCAGTGGTATTGGGTCACTCACAGCTAATTTATCGGAATACATCGACAGTTTCCTACAAAAATATGTCCCCCTGGCCCCATCCTATATAAAAGATACAGGACACTTTATGGAGGTCCTACAGGGCTTACAGTGGAAGGAGACCTACATTCTAGCTAGTCTAGATGTTACATCTCTATATACAGTTATAGAGCATGAGAAGGGCCTTCTGGCGGTCTATAAAAGATTAGAAGAAGATCCAGAGATCGGGAGCAAACAAAGGAATTTTCTATGTGAGGCTATTCGTTTCTGCCTAACCCATAACTTCTTTGGGTTTCAAAATAAATTTTACGTTCAGAAAACAGGAACAGCTATGGGTGCCAAGTTTGCCCCGGGGTATGCTAATATATTTGTGGCCCATTGGGAGCAAGAGGCAATATGGGAAAACAATCCCTTTAGGGCAAACTTGGCACTCTGGCGTCGTTTTATAGACGATATATTTTTTATATGGGAGGGAGGTAGGGAAGATCTAGACAGGTTCTTTAATTATGTTAATGCTAACAATATGGATCTTAAATTCACCATTGAGGTGGGAGATCGTACTCTAAACTTTTTGGATTTAAACATTTTTATTACAGACACCAACTTTTGTACCAAAACCTTCTTTAAGCCGACGGATAAAAACTCTTATATTAATTATAACAGCTGCCACCACAAAAGTGGCTTAACAATATCCCAAAAAATCAATTTGGACGAATTCGTCGGAATTGTACCAATATGTCAGATTTTACTGTCCAAAGTAAAGAGCTCTCTCAAAAATTTTGTTATAAACAATACCCCAACTCTTTAGTTGAGAAAAGCTTGGAAGAAATTAAAGGTATTGATAGATCCAATTTACTGCAACGTAAACCTAAGTCCCATAAAAATCAAAACAACCAAACGAAATGGGAATTTGCTTTTCTCACAAAATTTAATGGGAGAAGTAGGGATATTGAGAAAGCCCTATCCAGATGTTGGCCTGTCCTTCAGAATGACCAAATTCTATCTAAACACCTACCAGCGTTCCCACGCGTGATATACAGAAAAGCTAATTCAGTCAAAAACTCCCTGGCTCCAAGCTTTTTACCTTTGGAAAATAATAAAGAATTAAACCTGCATCCTCTGCTCAATAGACCCAAAGGTTTTTTTAAATGTAAAATGTGTTCTATGTGTAGAGACCTCAAAGCTAAAGTAGATCAATTTAAGAGTATACGCACTGGAAAGGAATACCATATAAAGGAGTTCATTAATTGTAATACCACCAACGTAATATATCTCCTTCAGTGTGGATGTGGGGCCCAATATATTGGGAAAACGAAACGCAAGCTAAAAGAACGTATTTATGAACACTTTTACAACATTCGAAAATGTAGTGACAAACACAGTGTATCTCGACACTGCTGTAAGTGTCCACTCTTTAGTTTTGCTACATTTAGTTGGCTAGGGATTGAAAAGGTTAAACTAAATTGGAGGGGAGGTGATGGAGCTAAGGCTCTGTCCCAAGCAGAAACTAAGTGGATTTTCTATATGGATACTCTTAAGCCGCCAGGCCTTAATGTAGATATTGATCTCCTGTCTTGTTTATAATCTGACTTATTGCTAGTATTGTTCATAGCCCATTTATTTTTTATATATAATTGTATTTTGATTTTTATAATTCTTTTAATGGGTACTTTTATGGAAAGGGCGTCAAACCCATCCTTAATGCATTTGTATTTTATGTTTCTGCCGTTTTTCTGCCTGTTGCTTTTTGTTTTAGGTTCCTCTATCGCCGTTTGTCCATTATGTGCGAGCTTGCCCTTTCTTGTATAATGCTGGGATTTGTTTTTGCCCTTAAGCAAGATGGAGAACCGGGGGTGGTGACGTCATTTCCGCAGCGCTCTGTGGAGGCTGCCGGTGACGTTCACCCCTGCCGGACTCCACAGGTGTTTTCTATCTCCTCTATTATGAAGGATGTATAAGTACTTTTGTTCGTTGTACACAGATCAGCTCATGATTAAGTCCTATGGACGAAACATGTCGAGCTGATCTGTGCTTGTAATTTGTTACATCTTCGCCGGCCTGCTGTCCACCATCAGAAGAGGAGCTCGATTTTTCCAGTTTACTGATCCTGGCGGTCTGTTAGAACTTTTGTGATCTACCACACTGGACATTGAATCGGCCCCTCTGGAGTTCACCCTGGCCAGGAGTCTCCATTCTAAGGACAGAACGCATCCCGGCGGCGTGACTATTAAGATGTTTAAAATGCCTATTTGCACACCTATTTGTTTATGTGTGCCACGCTGTTTGTGAGTGGCTCTTTGTTTTTACATATAGCAATAAATGTTTTTACAGTATTACGCTATGCAAGTGTTTTCACCCTTCTAGCATTTGGAGTCTACTCATATAGAGGGCTGTGCCTTTCAAGCTACCTATCAATAATTTTAAGGTTGTATTCTTTATTGACAGTTCTTTTTGATTCCATACTCTTTTTATTAGCACGCTGTGGTGGAGAGTGCGGTGAACTGTTTCTAATTATTATTGCTGTTTGGGTATACTTTCACTTTTTTTATTTTCTAAGCACAAGAAATCAATGCACACCAAATCCATGGGTCCCTGACTCTGCAGATGGCTCATTGGAGCGGTTCGGGTCGGTAGGGTCTTCCTCTGAATACAACTCAAACATGAATGGCAATAACTTTCCACTTCAGCTCTCATGCAGGGTCAATAGAACCTGTCTCGCACCAGCTTAAACGTCCTTTCAGCACCCAAATGTCCATGCTCATCATGTAGCAATCGCAGCACACTCTCTCTGTTTAGTGGGAAGGAATAACTGTTGGGTCTCTTCAGCATTGGTAGAGGGGCCCCTTCGGTAGACCACCCCATCCAACATCTTCAACCGTTCACACTCTTTGTAGACCAATCTGGCTCCATCTGGGGAATTGGTCAGCAGAATTTCCCGCTGGTTTGCAGTTAGGGCCTTTATGGTCAATGCAATTAGAGGGTCTCTGGCCTGATCAGCTTTCAGGTCCTGTTTTGAAAAGGTAGGTAGACTTCCATCCCTCAGTTGCGTAGGGTTGCAGTAGAACTCAGGAACAGCCGCAGCCATAACTCCTATGGCCTCCGCTTCAATCCCTCCCTTGACCCGGCGCTCTGCTCCTTGACACAAAGCTTGTACCCCGTCTGGAGTTAACTGGTTCCATTCTGCAGTGTAGGGTCTTCTCGATAAAGCATCAGCATCTCGCTTATTCACCCCAGGGCGATATTTCAGGCTGAACCGAAACCCTGACAGAGCGGCCAACCACCGATGTCCTGTTGCGTCCAGTTTCGCAGTAGTAAGGATGTAGGTAAGAGGATTGTTATCCGTCTTTATCACAAACTCGGCTCCATACAGATAGTCCTTTAACTTGTCTACTACTGCCCACTTTAAGGCTAGGAACTCTAACTTGTGGGTAGGGTAGTTCTTCTCTGAAGGCGTAAGGCTCCGGCTCATGTACGCTACAGGCCTCAGCAATCCACCATGCTCTTGATACAGGACTCCTCCTAGACCTTCTCTGCTGGCATCCACATGTAACTCATACGGCTTGTGAGGGTCCGCGTAGGCCAAAACAGGAGCTTGAGTTAGACTCTCCTTCAGCTTCAAGAAAGCACCTTCACATTGACTAGTCCATTCGTCCTGTATGGACTCTCGAGCTTTCCTTGGTCCTGGAGCTGACGGGTTTCGGTCAGAGGCCTTGCAGCCTTCTTCTGTGCTTTCCTTCTGTAGGAGTTTGTTCAGCGGTTGAGCTATTTTCGCGAATACTCCTACAAATCTTCGATAATAAGAACAGAACCCCAAGAAAGATCTAAGTTCAGTGACGTTTCGGGGTCTAGGCCAAGAAGCTATGGCCTCCAACTTCCGAGGATCTGTTGAAACACCTTCTGCTGAGACCACATGTCCCAGATACGTAACAGACGGTAGACAGATTTGGCATTTCTCCAGAGACAGTTTCAATCCCTCTTCATGGAGCCTCTTCAAGACCTTCTCTAAACGTTGCTCATGTTCTTCCAGAGTCTTCCCGAACACAATTATGTCATCCAGGTACACTAATACTTCGATCAGATTCATGTCCCCGACTGTCTTCTCCATTAACCGTTGGAACGTGGCTGGAGCCCCCGTAAGGCCTTGAGGCATTCTGTTGAATTCAAAGAACCCCAGTAGACAGATGAACGCAGTCTTCTCTTTGTCTTCAGGATGCATAGGTATCTGGTGATACCCACTTCGCAGGTCTAGTACACTAAACCATTTTGCTCCAGACAAACACTGTAAGGCATCTTCTATCCGAGGAGTAGCATATTGGTCTGGGATGGTCCTCCGATTCAGCGTGCGATAGTCTATGCATAGGTGGACAGAACCATTCTTCTTCCGGACCATCACTATTGGAGATGCGTATGGACTCCTGGACTCTTGGATCACCTTGGTTCTTTGTAATTCATTCAGCTGTTCTCGCAGATCGTCCAAGTCTCCCAGCGGAACTCGTCTTGACCTTTCACGAAACGGCTTGTCTTCTTGTAATCGAATGCGGTGCTCAGTACTTTTTGCTAGGCCCACGTCGAACTCATCTTTCGAGAACAATTCTCTCCACTTTAGTACTTGAGACTGAAGACGTTTCTTCCATTCAGGTGAAATGGGAGCGTCCTTGGGGTAGAATCTTTCATCTGGAATCTCCGCTCCCCCTACTAAATCAGTAGGAGAGAGAGGCGTGACAGACGCTACTTGCCCGATAGGCATTCGTGCTTTAAGGACTACTGGAGAATCAGACACATTGCACACGCTGACTGAGACTCTTCCTCGTGTTCTTTTCAACGCTTTTGTGGAGATTATTTCAGGAATTACTTCGACTCCGGCTTCACTCCCATGATTAAAATCGGTTTCCAGTACCACATAGGGACCTGGTTGCGATCCGTCCAACTTGACTGAAGCCCGGAAGCTCGCTACTTCTCCTGCTTGCAAAACCTTCTCTGTTCCTTCTAATCTCCATAGGTGCCCTACTTCGGCAGGTGCCTTCTGTTCTTCAACCATCCTCTGATAGACTGGACGTAACATTGGGTGCACTCCTTGAGTAGAACCTTCTTCCAACACTATAGGTGTCAGGAGACGTCACACCAAGTCAGTATTCGTCCCCACTATCATGGAACTTCTGTTTGCACCTGAGGGCCGAGGACACACAATGGCCAATGCATCACAACCTCCGGACTGTCCGATGACTTCGGATCCGATCTCCAACTTCACCTGTAGATACCCGTCATAAGGGAGTTTCTCAGTTCCAATACCCCAGATTTCCAGGTCCTTCAGTTTCTGTAAAGGAATGTGTTTCTCGTAGAAATCTCGGTAGATCAATGTCACTTGGGCCCCTGAATCCAACAGGGCTTTAATGTAGACTCCCTCCACTATCAGTTGGTCAGGAAACTTGGTGGTAGCACCAGGACACTTAGACCCAGTTTGTTGTACCCTGGCCTTCTTCTTGGCCCGTGTAGGTTTTGGGTGTGCATTGCTTCCCCATGACGTAGGTCCGGATGCTAAGGGAGTGACTCTTTCAGTCCTGGCAGGCTCGGCAGTTGGCCAGACTTTCGGCCCCCTCGCCCTCTTAGTCCTGGCTGGATTTTTGGAGCGGGTTTCAACCTTCGGGCACCTAGGTTGCTCCTTCACTTGTGCCCTCGTGCGTTTCCCGCCGGTGAGGTAGATAATAGTCCTTCCAAGGCTTTCAACAACTCCTCTACTCTATTTCCCTCAGGCTTCTGGCTTTTGCATTGTGCGCGGAAATGGCCCATTTCTCCACAACTGAAACATCTCTTCTTTGAAGATGGAGGCGCATTCACCCGCTGTGATTCGGTTGAAGGCCATTGGCTAGACGCCACAGCAACTCCGGTTGTCTGCATGTCTGTAAGGAACTTCTGCATCTCTGTCTGTGTCTCTGTCACCTTCAGCAACACTCGGCACAGTTCCGCGTACGCCTTTTGCAGTTCAGCTTGAGCTTCTTGTACCTCCTTAACAGTTTTTCTCAACTCGCCTTGTGCAGAGAGGTTTAATTCTTTGACGGCCTTCTCTGTGGGTTTAAAAGCGATCAGATGCTCTTGTTCGTCCTCGTCGGATCCGTAGGTATCCAACGAGTCGCTTTCAGGCCGCAAACAGTCGTTATGCCTCACAGGTTGCGCGTAAGCTCTTTCCCCTCGCCTGAAGGATTTTTCTTCCAGTAAAGCTTCTTCCTCTCTGACAGCTCGGATCAGTTCCAGGTACTTCAGTTCTTGATTACCTGCTCTGCTTCTCAGCTGCAGCATCACTGGATCTAGAGGTTGAGAGCCCCTCAGGATTTGTTTTATTCGGATCTTATCCACTTCAGCTGGTTCGGCCCCTTTCTTGAGGAGTATCTGGTGCAGAATCTTATCTAGGCGCCTCATGTATTCGGTCATTCTCTCACCTTTCCGCTGGTAGGTGTGTTCATACTGATATACAAGCTCTGCGGCCTTTTCCGTTCGCCCAAAAACTTCTTCCAGAACGTTTAAATAATCTAAAGCAGTGCAGTCTTTCTTACTCAGTTTTAGGTTTCTCACCGCTTCTGACGCAGGTCCCTTTAAGCTCTCGGTGATCCTTTGCTTTTTCTGGGCTTCAGGGACATCCCACTCATCCAGAGCCTGCATCGCCTGTTCCCCCCATTCTTCAAAGGTTTCTTCTCCCACCGGAGTTGGTACGTTTCCTGTAAAATTCCTCAACCGTCGATAACCGAAGTTAGTGTGCGGAGGGCTTGTTCTCTGACACTTAGCCAGAAAATCTCCAATAGCCACTATAAATTCAGGCCCGATCATGGCCAACGGACTGGGCGCGGGAACACTTGCGGATTCGCCACGTGGCACACTTGGCTGAATCAGTTGGACTTCCACCTCATCGGTCAGCTTCACGCTCGCGCCCTGAAAACACTCTGGAACACCCTTTCTGCAATCGAAAAGAACATACGTGTGAGAGGTATCTGGGTTCTCTTTAATGTCCAGGATTAACCCCCCGATGATCTGGTGTCAGCGCGACCACGGCCTGGCGAATCTGATCTTCGGCCCAAGTGTCTGCGGGAATATCCATGACTATACAACATTCTAACTGACTACTGTGCTCCTCACACCATTCGGGCAACAGTATCTGGATCCATATTTAACCCTTTAGATGCAGTTTTTCCAGAGACTGGATCCCGGACGAGCCCCCACGTGTAGCGCTCACTCCCGGAGGAGCTGCTGAAATTGAACCTCGGGTCAGTCTCCCCGCACTAGGGAATAAATATACTCCAGCACCTTTGTGGATTTTATAAATTATATAGTTTACTTGAATAAATGGCATCTAATGAATGACACGGTTTTCGTATATATAGCTACAGTACTTCGTAATGCGGTAAACACGCAGCGGAAAATAAATACGAGGTTTCGTAATTCGAGAAACGCGCAGCGGAAAAGAGTAATGAAAAACGTATCTTTAACCCCTTTTTTGTGATTGGGGAGTGAGTCCTGCACAGGTTAAGTCCCGGAATGTAAGTGTGTATGTGTGTTGCGGTACCTGGGTACTATTCAACTGGCCAGTGAAATTGCTTAAGTCTTTGACTAGTCAAGTTGGGGGCCTGTGGGTTTTGGAAACAAACAGCAGCGTGCTTTACTTGAGTTTTACAACGGTCTGGAAGGCCTCTCACCCATCCGCCAGATACTTGAGGCTCCGCTGACCCAGGACGTCTCTCCGCTCGATATTGACTGGGGTTACTTGCTTCTGGATCTGCTGTCTGGCTTTCTTCACCGGCCTCGACTTGTCCAGCTTACCGCCTGCTCTCCCAGTCCGATCGATCTGCGGTACTCCTCACTCGGGGTCCTCCGCTTCCTCTCTAGTCGCTTGGGTAATCTGGGTCACTATGTCTTCTTCGGGAATACTGATAACCTGATCTGTGTCTCTGTTAGGCCGCACCTGCGCTCCGGCCTGGTCACTGTTACTCTCTGCAGCACTGTGTCTTGTCTCTCTCACTCCCTGGCGCGCTCTGCCCGCTCTCTCCACGAGGCTCAGGATGTAAGGTCTGTGTCCCACCCACTTCCTGTGTCCGTTCCCAAAGCATGCCGGGAAATGTAGTCCCAATGTAATATTCAGTGTCTCACATTGCGCTTGTCTCCCTCCGGTGGCTAAAAATAGGTACTGCCACAACAAGGATTTAACCACAGCGCTACACGGGTACTACAGTGTAGAAGGGTGCTGCTTTGTAGTTCTGTGCCAAAAGTATAGGGACAACTCATAGAGATTGATAGCATTGTCTTTTTCATAGTAACCATTGTAGTGTTTGTATTCCTTTACAATGGAAAGCATTTTTAAGGAAGTAGCTAAGGTAGAACACACAGCGGCCATCGTTCAAGCTATGCAGGGATCTATTGATCCGTGGTGGGAGGCCAAGAATTGTGTAGCAGACCTGATAGGTAACGGAAAGTTCCGCAAACGGAAAGGAAAGTATGCTCTGATTTTTGCTGCTGGTTGGATAGCTGATAAATTTCAGGAGTCTTGTAGGCTGAAGCTGAGTTTGGAAGGAGAGATGGAAGATTTAAAAGTGGAAATTGATAAATTGAGAGCTCTTGTTGTCCAGCAGGCAGCTGAAACTAGCACAGAGTATGAATGTACTGTGAGGTCTAATACTGAGCTGTGCAAGGAGAATGAATGTTTGTCTGAAAGCTCGAAGCATGCACAGGAGGCTGTAAGGGAATTGTCTGGTCCCTGCAGGAGAACAGAAGTTGAACATTGTGCTGTAAGTATGGAGAAGTCTGAGGACTTTGGGTCAGATACTGAAACCGACTCAGGGATGGAGATGGACAATTTGTCTGACCCTGGAGTTGGAAATGTTGGTGCAATGGCGGAGGATATCTCAGGTGAGTCTGTGGTAAAAGGACTCCATTCAGTTGGTAGTGTGGGATCTAGTCATGCTGAGATGGTTAGTGTTGTGCAGCAAGGCCGATCACCATGTGCCCAGAGAAGGTTTTGTGCAGGGAGACAAGCTATTCGTTGTTTTGCATGCAGGGGATTTGCACATATTGCGAGGTACTGTGTGGTAACTAATGGCAACAGACACAGAGATTCTAAGTATCCCAGAACCACACCTAGAAGTAAAGCGGTTTATTCAGCAAGGTGGGGTAATGGTCCCAGACATGGATCTTTACAAAGCTATAGAAGCCAGGGACAGCCAAGGTCATGGATCCAGGAAACAGATTTATAATCCCAATATGAACGGCTGAAATGTGAAAATGTGACGCTTAGAGAGGAAAGAGATTGCTTCTGGGAATTCAGCAGAGTTCCTAATTTTGGGTTCCAGAGAAGGGGAAATGAAGAAATGTTATTGAGGTCTTTCTAAACTATTTTACTGTTCGTATTTTGCAGAAAAAAAACCTGGAACTTTGACTTTTTCCTTTAGCTGGAAACCTGTTTGGGGACCTTATTGTAATGTTAAATCCTGTTTCTATGGTAATATAAAGGTGGCTGGGGACTGGACTGTTTCAGGCATTGATGTGTTAATTCAGTCCTATACAATTGTGTGTTCCAAGGGTTTCTTTGTTTTGTTTTTGGTGTTTGCATTGAGTTTTGGTTTTAAGTTAAAAGTTACTTTTTACTGAATCTCAATGTATATAGCAAGACGTCCTTTAACTGAAGTTTTTGGTAGAGAGTGTACTTTAGTTGTGTTTTTTTCATGTTATTGTTTTGAGTTTTAGAACTTTGCTGCGTTTTGCATAGTATCGCATTATGGTTGGTTTTGTAGTAGAAAAAGAAAGGATTTGGTTTCAAAACTTTCTTTTTATATTTACTACGTCAAAGCGGATTGTGCAAGTGAGAATAACACGCTTTTATTGGTTTAGAGTTGCTTTGTGCAGCGAGAAGGTTATTTCGGTTTTAAGTTCAGACTGTTAGGTTTTTTGAGAAGTTTTTTCATTTGGTGACAATGATTCAGCTGTTGTACTGAGACATCGTACAACTAGGAAATAGACAGCAGAAGGCTATCCCCATTTATCAACTGTATACTGAGAGAAGCCACATTGTTCTGTAGAGAAAGAGGATAGTCATTGTGCTGTGCGGTTTAGTCTGGCGACGCAGTGTACAGTCGTACAGTGTATACGCTTGTGTATGCATACACTGTGAGGGGTAGAGACATAATTCAAGGGGGGGTAATCTGTGGTTGTTGACTAATCGTTTGGGGCATAGTTCTGTACCAAACCTCTTGGGACAACAAGCCATAGAGTTAAACGTTGCCTCGGTTAGGGTCTCTAGTTGGGGGACTATAGTGGTATAGTGGTTATAGTCTGACAATCCACCGTAAAAGATGACACCGGACGGTGCTCTCCTAAATTGGTGCAAGGGATTCCCTGGACGCAGGGGTAAGACGATAAGCCAATTCGAATCGCCATGGGCAATGTGCCGTCCATGCTAGGGAAGGAAAGCGGGGCTTCCCACAGTCAGACGGCTGCGCAGCACATGAAATCTAGTTTTAGGGCGAAGGCCATGAAACCCCTTTAAAGTATGTCATAGTCCAAGGGTACTACTTGGGGTATCCCTCTGGAGTTTAAACCCAGACTCTGGACGGCAAAGACCTTAGATGTAGCTCAGATGTAGCTTCAGAAGTCTTTTAAGGTAAACTGACAGGGTATACAGAAGGTGGTTTCAGTCCGGAAGAACCGCATTATGTACACCTGGCCAGAGGGGATAGCCGTGATTGGTAATCCAATGATGGAAGCGGAAGAGGCTCTTTCTGGGCTAACTCTGCTAAGGCAGGCTGGATCCACTAACACTGGATCTGTTGTAGTTTCCTCTGATGTTTCTGTTATCACCAATGTAACTAACTCTGCTCTCTCCAGTTTTTTTGTGTTCTTACATTCCAAGGTCAACACCTACATACTTTGATGTCCCACACGGGAGGTTTGTTATCGGCATACAGTATCATTTCTTAACCATCTGGTGCCCACAGGTAATAAGGCTAACAAGGAGAAACTACAGTTTTGCAAGGAAAAGGTTATCTTTTTAGGACATTGTATCTCTCAGGGTACCCGACATTAACCACCCAGAGAGTAAAGACATTAAGTGGCTCTAACACCCACTAAACTGACTCTAAGACAATGCACCATTTCTGAACCCAGCGTCTCTTCTTCCTGTTATGAAGGAGGAAGAGTAGTGGGGAGATAATGGTGTGGAGATAATGGTGTGAAAAACGTAAATTTTCCAACTTTAACTATTCTAACCTCTCAACCTCTAATCAATTTTTCAACCTAGTAGGGAAACACTTTGAGGACCATCATGATTGCTTTTCCTTGATGAGCTCCAAAAAAGTCCACCAGGTCCGGGAGTCTCTCCCAGACCCAAACTCAATAACCAGTGTTCATTCAAGTCAACCAGGTGATTGGATCATGCTAAAGAAACATCCGAGGACGGGACTAGAGGCGAGATATCGTGGGCCATTCCAGGTGCTGCAGACGACGCCAACCTCCCTGAAGTTCGAGGGACGAGACAACTGGATCCACGCCGGTCACTGCAAGAAGTTTCTCAACTATGTCAAAGAGTGAAGAGTATCATTTTCTTTATTTGTTTAGTTTAGTTTTTAGCGAGGGAAATGTACCTAAGACTAGCAAGGGCCACAAGGAGACATTTGTAATAGTAACTCTGGCTCCTGCCGTTCGCTTGTTTAAATTCTTGTGCAGTGTTGTAGTGAGGGAGATCACCAAGAAACAACGACAGTAGAGCGTCCAAAGGGGGGGATTTACAAGGGTCAGGTCCACACTGATGGGAGCAGGGCAGAAGCGGAGCTATAGCTAGTGAGGGTTGGAATCTTTTTTAAAGCTTTGGGAAGCTTCGGGGGATTTCTTGATTTCCATTGGATCCTGGCTAAAGGTAATGGGAGTATAAATACTTATGGTGTTTCTGTCTCTATTCCTTCTATATGCCGGAGTGAGATGTTCCTGATGTCTAATCGACCGAGTTACCGAAGCCCGAACAGATGAGATGCCCAGAAGACCAACCCATGGACCGGATACAGAGGATTTCAGACTGACCAACGATCGACGCAACCCACCACCTCATGTCCTCCCTCTGAGTCACCTCCCCTAAAAGCAGATTCTACGTGTCATGTTCCACGTGTCAAGATTTGTTTTACATTTGCTTTATGATCCACGTGTCAAGATTTTTTTAACACTTGCTTTAAGATTTGGCGTGTCAAGATGGACTGTCTGTTGTTTTCTATCATCTGTTTGGCTTTTTGCATTCAGAACTTTACAAGACGAACTGTTTCTTTCCAAGGAAGATCGAGATTCATCGAGGGACACTGGGGAGCAAATGACAAAGAGGAGGGACTGTTGTGGGAATTTTATTATGTGGACATTATATTCTAGGATGTGCGTGTTTTATAAGTTTTCATCTGTCTCCCTGTTTTGGATTTGAATGTGGTTTTAAGTCCAAACCAGCGGCAAAACCGTCAGTATGAAAACCTTCTCTTGGGTTTAGAGACGTGTTCTCAGTGTGTGTGTGGGCGTTTGGCGGTTTGTGAGTACTAAGTGCAATGCGCTGGGCTCCTTACCTCCCAATGTCTATGCACATTGGAGAAGTGAAGTCTGCATAACGAGAGATACGTATTATATCTCTGTTGCGGCTACGCTATCCCTTTCTGGATACATACCTGCTTTTAAGACATTTAAGCCTTGTCTGTACACTCGTACCGTGTACAGACAATAACTGAATGTCTCCGCAGATATATGTCACAAATCCATAAGAAAAGTAGACTGATATTCACTAGATGCTGATCACTCTGAGCAGTATCTGAATGGGGTCCATACTGACAGTGATGGGGGATGGTCGGACAAACCTGGCTGACGGGGACCATGGAGAGGACTCAGGGATGAGTTGTGTACAGGGGGCCGGTCGGTCATTCTAGTCCACTCCCCTGTCCTTTTGATATGTAAATGTAATTACTGGATAAACTGGTTTTCTGTTGTACAGCCAGTTTGCCACTGGGCATTGTGCTATTTGTGTATTAAATTAAGCTGACCAAGAGTCACACGGACTCTTGGGCAGATGAACTCCAGCTAGAAACAACGTGTGTGTGTGGCTTTTTCTGGGTGAGGATGCAGAAAACCACAGCAGAGTCTCTGGGTCTCCTTGCTGGGAGCGTTCAGTTAAGTAACTGAGGGATAGCAGAGAGCTGCTTGTAAGTGCAGAGGATCAAACTACATTAGGGAATTGATAGTAGATTAATTTCTACGACAGGTTTTGGGTGAGGGGAGGCGAACCTTTGATGTCAGACGCCAAGCGAACGGGAGCTCTCAATTGATTCTCGATACAATCGAGTTGTAACTATTTAAGGAGGGGAAGCCAGTGGGGTTTCATCTCTTGAAAAAACTTCAATCGTTAAAGCGGCGAAACATGTTGAGAAAGTAAGGTGATTTTAACTGTTGTACTTATCCTCACCCACCGTGCATCATTCCTCGCTCTTACCATGAGGGTGTAGTGGCTATCATAATTTACTACGATCAGTGTGGTATTGCATAGTTTAATTGACTTTACAAATGAGTGGCTGCAACTATACCTTTATGTATTGGCCAGTTATTGGTACACTGCTATCCTTATTTAAGAAGGAATCGATCTCCATACAGTTGGACGTTTGATTCCCGGTTGCCCACCTTTATTTGCAAATTTGTAATTTTGCCCCTATTAATGAGGGCGTAGCAATTATTCAATTATTGTGGCAACTGTGGGGACCTGCGCCGTCCATCCAATGTTCATTTATAATTTTCTGAATTGTCCATTTATTGCTTCATTGGAATCCTCATTAAGGAGGAACTTTATTTCTAAACATCTGGACGGTTGATTGGGTCTCGGTTGCCCATTTTTGTAATATTACCCCTATCAATGAGGGTGTAGCATTTTTGTATTAATTGTGGCAACTGTGGGAATCTGCGTCATCCATCCAATCTTCAATAACTAGTGTGCGTTATCATTGGTTGCTATACCACCACATTCTGTTCATGACACATTGTATTACCATGCTCTACACTGTATCCAGGTTAATTCAATTGTAATAATCCTTGTCACTGGCATTATACCACGTATGACAATCAATTGTTACACCCAACCGTGAAGAGGATGAATCATCCCTCATTGGGCGATGAAATTTGAAAAGTAGAAAATTATAAATTCTATGTTTTTAAACGGTCGGTTGTTTTTGTTTAATGTACACCAAATAAAGTATGATTAGGTAGCTGGTGTCTACCATCGCTATATTTTCTTCTTAGTTCTGTACCAAACATGTTGGGACAACAAGCCATAGAGTTACATGTCGCCTCGGTTAGGGTCTCTAGTTGGGGGACTATAGTGGTATAGTGGTTGTAGTCCGGCAATCCACCGCAGAAGAAGACACCGGGCGGTGCTCTCCTAAATTGGTGCAGGGTTTCCCTGGACGCAGGGGTAAGATGATAAGCCAATTCGAATCGCCATGGACAATGTGCCGTCCATGCAAGGGAAGGAAAGCGAGGCTTCCCACAGTCAGACGGCTGCGCAGCGCACAAAATCTAGTTTTGGGGCGAAGGCCATGAAACCCCTTTAAAGTATGTCATAGTCCAACGGTACCGCTTGGGGTATCCCTCTGGAGGGGACGTTTGACGTAGCTCAGATGTGGCTTCAGATGTCTATTAAGGTAAACCGACAGGGTATACAGAAGGCGGTTTCAGTCCAGAAGAACCGCATTATGTACACCTGGCCAGAGGGGATAGCCGCGATTGGTAATCCAATGATGGAAGCGGAAGAGGCTCTTTCTGTGCTAACTCTGCTAAGGCAGGCTGGATACACTAACACTGGATCTGTTGTAGTTTCCTCTGATGTTTCTGTTATCACCAATGTAACTAACTCTGCTCTCTCCAGTTTTTGTGTTTTTACATTCCAGGGTCAACAACTAACATGGACACGTTTCCCCTCAGGGGTCGGTGACTAGTCCCTCGGAATACAGTTGCAAGCTGAAGATCGTGTTAGATTAGTGGGCCCCAATCGATCCAGGGGTGGTATGTGGATGATTTGCTACTCTGTCCCACACGGGAGGTTTGTTATCGGCATACTGTATCATTGCTTAACCATCTGGCGCCCACAGGTAATAAGGCTAGCAAGGAGAAACTACAGTTTTGCAAGGAAAAGGTTATCTTCTTAGGACATTGCATCTCTCAGGGTACCCGACATTTAACCACCCAGAGAGTAAAGACATTAAGTGGCTCTAACACCCACTAAACTGATTCTAAGACGATGCACTATTTTGAACCCAGCGTCTCTTCTTCCTGTTATTAAGGAGGAAGAGAAGGGGGGAGATAATGGTGTGAAGAAAATAATAAAACGACAATTTTCCAACTTTAACTAACCATTCTAACCTCTCAACCTCTAATCAATTTTACTTTGAGGACCATCATGACTGCTTTTCCTTAATGAGCTCCAAAAAAGTCCACCAGGTCCGGGAGTCTCACCCAGACCCAAACTCAATAACCAGTGTTCTTTCTAGTCAACCAGGTGATTGGATCGTGCTAAAGAAACATCCGAGGACGGGACTAGAGGCGAGATATCGTGGGCCATTCCAGGTGCTGCAGACGACGCCAACCTCCCTGAAGTTCGAGGGACGAGACAACTGGATCCACGCCGGTCACTGCAAGAAGTTTCTCAACTACGTCAAAGAGTATCATTTTCTTTATTTGTTTAATTTTTAGCGAGGGAAATGCACCTAAACTAAGACTAGCAAGGGCCACAAGGAGACATTTGTAATAGTAACTCTGGCTCCTGCCGTTCGCTAGTTTAAGTTCTTGTGCGGTGTTGCAGTGAGGGAGATCACCAAGGAACAATGACAGTAGAGCGCCCAAAGGGGGGGTTTACAAGGGTCAGGTCCACACTGAGGGGAGCAGGGCAGAGGCGGAGCTATGACTAGTGAGAGTTGGAATCCTTTTTAAAGCTTTGGGAAGCTTCGGGGATTTCTTGTTTTCCATTGGATCCTGGCTAAAGGAAATGGGAGTATACAGTAGCAAGAAAAAGTATGTGAACCCTTTGGGATTACGTGGAGTTTTGCATGAATTGGTCATAAAATGTGCTCTGATCTTCCTCTAAGTCACAACAATTTGAAAAACACAGTCTGCTTAAAATAATACAACACAAACATTATATGTTTTCATGTGTTTATTGAACAGAACATGTAAACATTCACAGTGCAGGGTGGAAAGAGTATGTGAACCCCTAGCCTAATGACTTCTCCAAGAGCTAATTGGAGCCAGGAGTGAGCCAACCTTGAGTCCAATCAGGGTGATATTATTGGATGTGTTGCTGAAAGCTGTCCTGCCCTTTAAAAACACACACCAGTTTTGGGTTTACTGGTTTCAAGAAGCACTGCCTGATGTGAACCATGCCTCGTAGAAAAGAGCTCTCAGAAGATCTACGATCAAGAATTGTTGACTTGCATGAGGCTGGAAAGGGTTACAAAAGTATCTCCAAAAGCCTTGATGTTCATGTGTCCACGGTAAGACAGACTGTCTACAAATGGAGTAAGTTCAGCACTGTTGCTACTCTCCCTAGGCATGGTCATCCTGTAAAGATGACTGCAAGAGCACAGCGCAGAATGCTTAATGAGGTAAAGAAGAATCCTAGAGTGTCAACTAAAGACTTACAGAAATCTCTGGCACATGCTAACTTTTTTGTTGACACATCTACAATAAGGAAAACATTAAACAAGAATGGAGTACATGGGAGGACACCACGGAGGAAGCCATTGCTGTCCAAAAAGAATATTGCAGCACGTTTGAAGTTTGAAAAAGAGCACCTGGATGTTCCACAGCTGATGGAATGCACCTAATACGATCAGGCTGCTTTGAAAATATTTGATTGGAATACAAAATGCTTATATGCCTTGAAATGAACTTTGCTCTAATTAGCATTTTATTAACAAGCTGACAGTTCAGAAATGTATCTCACCTAAGAATCTGCTGGCTTGTGTAAATGTGTTAAAGCACACCCAAGATAAGTGGGAGAGGCTAACAAAGAGGAGTAAAAAAGTCCAGAAGCAAACAGATGTTAATTCCTGTTAAATAATGAAACGTTAGGAAAACTTATGAAACTGCAGAAATGTTTATCTTTGTGTTAATCTGTATTGTAACTTTTAATATGCTGCTGTATGCATTTTAGTACGTGTTACTTCTCTCTGATAGGATATTGAAATGTCATGTAAATGTATATAAGCACATGTAACCAAACATACAACGGAGAACGAAGCGAAGGAAAACTTTGTGTCTTGTCATTATTTCCAGTTACTTCCTTCTCACTGGTCGACCAGGAGTTATTTTGTTACGGAGAGATAATTTAGTTAGAGAATAGAAGATTACGGACACACATCAAGCTGAGGCAGAATTTTCCTGCTATCAATTTGGGGGGTATCGATTCCGGGATATCGTCCCACAGGAAGGTACGTAGAAAATAACAGTTCTTTGTTGTATCTGCGCCTTCCTGTCTGACGATAAGAACTCAATTTTTATTTTTTTTATTGTGATGATTGTGTCGCGTAGAAAACAGGCCTGTGTTTTGCTGAATGGAAAGTGACAGCCGGTTTTGGGATTGGATCCCAAGTATATATATATGTATGTAGAGATATATATATAGCAGAATTGGATTCTGCAGTTATGTGTTTATTGTTTTATTGTTTTGGGGATTTGGATAGGTAGGATTTTATGGTTTCATATATCTCTCCCTGACAGCATAAGTCAATTATATGTACTGTATACTGTGTATGTGTATAAATATATTGTATAACGTGCTGTAACTGTGTGGCTGAGCATTGTTTGAGTAGGTCATCACAAAAATACCGAGACTGGATTACTGGTCTCAAGTGAAAACCCCATCTACACACATTTACTGCCCTTGATAATTTGATATAAGATCATAATAATGTTTAATTTGCTTGACTTTGCTTTTGCTACAGGATGGAGATCCCAGCTCTAAACCTACTAACCAAACATGCTTTATGAGTGCAAACTCAAATATAAGAATGTCTTGAAATGTAGAAATGTGATATATAAAAATCACTTGTAATACCTGGGCAAGAGG